>JAECUM010093343.1:0-16829 GCA_016617855.1 Megalonaias nervosa
AAAATTATAAAGATTATGAGTTGACTGGCTTCAAGTTTTGATGTTTCACACAGTTGTATTAATCAGTTTTAATTATACGATTTTAATAATTCTTTTACTGTGATCATTTTGCTTTCATGATGCAAATGAATTTTTTAAATAAAGTATAACAAAGAAAACATAGTTGGGGTTTGTCTTGGTCTCTACCTGTAAACTTCACAGCATTTAGAAATCTGAGTTACTTTTTTCATATCACCTGTACATACGAAGCAGCTAACATCATAGCATTTAGAAATCCAAGTTACTTTTTTCATATCACATAATACTTGTGTCATAGATATATTTACCAAATACACTTGCTTATGAGTCACATAGCAAACATCAAAGATCACGATCTGCTGTAGCATAGTGTGCCTGCAGATCAGGGTCCATGTTGTTTGTTCAACTGACTACTCATAACAAACTGCATAGATCCAGATCTGCCAGTGCATTATGTGACAGTAAATTCAGGTCTGTGCTGTTTGCAGCTGGACTGTCTTGTAAGCAAGTATATATGGTAACAAAAAAAGGAAAAATAACTTTTAAGAGCTAATCATATTTACTTCTGTCATGGTTATAATTATGAAAACATGAGGTGATCTGTTGAATGCCCAATGCAATTATAATATTAAAACATTTGGCTGATGGTCAATAATCACTTCTATGGCTTGTACATCCAATAGTTTGCAAATACACCTGTGAAAGACTAACAGTATTTGGAATCCTGCAAACTAAAAAAAATAGCAGGAGGCCCGTGAAGGACTGAGATCACCTGCCAGAATGACATCTGCCTAATGGCTAAATGCAAGAGTGAGGGTATCTAAAATTGTCATGGAGTAGATGGATACCTCGTATACTGGTGCAATGACAGATGATTTAGAAGTGTTCCACAACTTAGCTCTTTGGAGGCATAAAAATGTCCATTGACACTAGCAGAGTCAGGCACAGGTGGATGACTGGACCTTTTGCATTGAAATATAATACATACAAAACTCTTCATACAGTAATATGCAGCTCCATGTGCAGCATGCCAGACACTTGCAGATATACGAATATGACTTAACAGAGATAAATGACAGTGATGTAAAAATGTTAGAGAAGAACAATTCTGTAAAATCTGGATGCTCTGAGGGTATTACACTCAGAGACGGATATCAAGGTTGACATGGATCAAGTTGGCAGATGCATTTTTCTGTCATATCCAAATATTTTTGGAAGAATCATCTGAAGCTCAAAAAGGTTTGTGAATGATGTGTCTTTATTTGCTGATTGCTGCTCAAAAACTAGACTGGTTAAAATCACCCAAAAGCGACTCACTAAATCTAAAAGGAGTGACGGGGGACATTTGGATGAAATTTTTACCAGTGCCGACATGGGGATTAATTGTTTTGTTTTATAAACCTGACTGAAGAGAAAGTAATAAAGTTTGGATTGGAGAAAACAAGAGACCACAAACTGATCAAGCAACATCAAATTTACTGACAGATTCAAAGAAACACAAACATTATAACAAAATATTCAGAACTTTTAAAACACCCCTTGTGCATTAAAGCACATGTTTACTTGTGCATTAATACACATGTTTACTTTAGATATATAAAACACAATAGAAACTGCTTAACATTTAAATCTACTCAGACTTGTGCTACAGAATAAAATAAAATGGCATACATTTTCCTTTCTAGACCTACATATGAAGAAATTGTAGAAATCGTACTTCACAGTTCTTCATCAGACATTTCAAACTGTGACCTAGGTATTCTTCTGACCTAGCCAAAGGCCTACAGACAAATGCCACCTGAAATCAGACTGCACAGTTCTTCATAAGACATTTTAAACTGTGACCTTGGTATTCTTCTGACCTGGCCAAAGGGCCCACAGACAAATGCCACCAAATACTAAGGTCCCAGCCCTGAAATTTAAAAAGAAAATTGCTTGATATATTTAAACTTTTCAGGAAAGGCAAAGGCGTAGAAAGAATGAAACACAGCTAAAAATGGAAAAGAAATTAATGGATTTTTAACGTCTACAGAGGAAAAAAATGCCTGAAATAATGACTTAACTCATTTATTTACAAAAAAAGAGTTAACAAGTCAAAAACTACAGCTGTCAGTTGAAAGCTCACAAGATTTGCCACTTGCTTGGGAATGAATACAAAGCCCCCTTTGTCAACAACTCAGCTAAAAGTAGGTTAGTGTGACTCAACTGTAATGTTAATATTATAATTCCTGGTGCACCCCCAACAAAACACATCAACATAGTTGCTCCCTCTTTAAAGTGCTGTTATGACAGCCACAAAATGGTGGCATTATAAACGGTGCTGTTATGACAGCCACAAAAGTGATGGCATTGTACAGAAGGCTGTTGTGACAGCCATACAAGTGATTACACATAGTGCTGTTTTGACAGGAATAACAAACATGCCAACCATTCTGCTTTTTGCATAATCATTACGCTTTTTTCACCTAATTACATTGGATGTTATATGAATGAAAAATGTTAGAGATGGATCTTTTTAAACTTCAAACATGTTGGATCAGAAAAAGGACAAGTCAATATTGATTTACAAACTTAGAAAGAAGAATATGAGAGTGATATAATGCATAACTCAGATTGAACACATCATCATAGTCATTGCAGAATTTGTGGACACAACATTACGATCATTCAACAAAAACTGGACATGTAGACTAGTTAATGTGAGTGTTGTATATAAATAATATGCCAATATGTTTTGTGTTTGTACTCTGGTACTAATCCACATGGATTTTGCCCATTTGTGATGATAACTTTAATCAACTGCAGGTCCAGGTTAGTAGTGAAAATAAATATACATTTTCATTTAAAGTTAGTTTCCAGTAATCATGGCAAGTAACATAGGTAAAATATTTTATGCCCAGATTATGCTTTTTTCTTGCCAGCTATATTAGTGATAATTATGCTTATACTTCTTTGGAGTTCGACACGTATGCCATAAAAGTGATGCCATTATACATAAGGCTGTTGTGATAGCCATAAAAGTGATGACATTATGCATAGTGCATTTACAACAGCCATAAATGTAATGGCATTGTACATAGTGCTGACTGCCAAAAATGTGACTGCATTATACATAGTGCTGTTATGACAGCCATAAATGTGATGGCATTATACATAGTGCTGTTATAACAGCCATAAATGTGACTGCATTATACACAGTCCTGTTACAACAGCCATAAATGTGATGGCATTATACATAGTGCTGTTATGACAGCCATAAAAGTGATGGCATTATACATAATGTTGTTTTTACAGCCATAAAAGTGATGGCATTATACATAGTGCTGTTATGACAGCCATAAATGTGATGGCATTATACATAATGTTGTTTTTACAGCCATAAAAGTGATGGCATTATACTCGAGGCCATCCTATACTGAAGGATTTCCTAACAAGGCAGTGCCATAAATTGTGCTGAAATAAAAATAAGGTATTTAATCCAGTAAAATCAAACTAGAAAGAATTTTATTTATAGCATCAACATGTCTCACAACCTTATTCTTCACTTAAGTATTGCACTGTGACCTTGAAAATAATACTGGGGTCCTGTGTGACCAAGTGATCTAAAGTGCTCACCTTTGAAAATAACTGACATCTTATCTCTTTCTTAATGGATTCAAATCTTGCGTTGGTCAACAAGGGTATGTGACAAAGCTTGCCAGTAGCTTCCTGTGGGTTGGTTATTCTTCCCGGGTTTTCCTGGGTTCTTCCTCCACAAAATAATTGCTATGAGCAACCTATCATGTGGCGAGAAATGGTGTTAAACACACTCAAAAATTGAAAATAATATCACCATCATCAGAACTTAATCAGGCCTGGGACTGATCAACGTATTGAGATATCTAATTTGGCATGGTTTGGCTCAATAGATTTTGAGATGCCATTATTGTTTTAAATGTTAGTGTTATGAATGGATGGATGGACAAACAGGAATAGACAGATGAACAGCACAAAACCAACATGTTTTCCTGAACTGAAGGGTGGGTGGAAGAAATTATAACAGTAATGCAATCAAGTCAATTTATAAAGATAGACAAAATTATTTATTACTGTATTATTAGCTTTATTAGTTGAGCAACAGTGTACCTGGAGGCTTAATGGTGAAGGACCACTGTTTATGTATGTGTATGGGCATAACTAAAAAGAATGGTAATGTCTAAATTTTCTGGGCAATTTATTTAAAGCCAGTTGTCCAACAAAAACTGAGACGTAAGTCTTGAAAAAATCGCCAGTGTGTGATGACAGAATGGCATGCACATGTCCTTCTTTCAATAATGTCTGCCAAGTTTCAGGCTTATTCATCAAAATGTCAAGGAATACTTGTACACAAGAAAGATTACACACAGTATATACATTTAACACCAGAAAGGGAAAGAAAAACTGCTCCCTGCCTGACAGAATGACATGCACAGCTTTACTTGTGACAATAATGTCTGGCATGTTCCAGGGCAAAATTCATTAAATACTGATCATATATTGTATGTAAAGTAAACATGAAAAAGGGGCATAACTCTGAAAAATCAACAGTGTGAAGACAGTAAGATGTACACGTATTAAATTTTGCTAAATGTCAACAATCAGTTTCTGCCAAGTTTCCAAGCAATTCGTCTAAAGTTGTGAAACTAGTTGCACAAATAATATATATATATATATATATATATATATATATATATATAAGCTTTAAAAAAATGCATTAACACATGAGAACAGAACAAAATGCAGATGTTAAAATCTATTTCTAGATTCAATATAGCTCATGAAAAGAATTTAGAGAAGATGCTCTCACAAGATTTCCAGGAAATATATATATTTGTAAACTGAGGACAATGAGACAAGCATAACACTATGTTCCCACCATATTCACAAGGATCACATACAAATCAGAAAAGTGGGTTGGAATTACTGAGTAACACACATTTACCTTGAGATAAAATCACAGGATAAGCAAATCAGATAAATGTGATGTCCCTTGCATTACACTGGAAGCTTGGGAGCCATGTTTTGTATCCCTTTTGTCTTTGATTTCTACTAGTAATTTAACATCATTTTACCATGTTACATTCTCACCATAAGAGACTCCTAACAACCAGCGAATGCCTCCAAATGCTGTATTTTGTGACATAGATTGTATCATGACCCTTAAAGGCTGCCAGTATATCTTTGGCACTGAAAAGATCAGATAGAAACATCTTTTACTATTTTAGATATAAACTGATTTGTGTTTGTAAAACTTTATGTCATTCCCCCTGATGATAAACATCTTAGCAAAACTTTGACAAGTTTACAAGTGAAATATGGTACAACATATCATATTTCATAAAATGTTAGTAAAACAAAAGTGGAAGTTATCTCAATACGCTACCTGAATTTGTTTCATATTTTTCAGAGACTACTGCAATTTGGTCACAGGCTGAGCTTATTCTAAATGGGTTAAAATCCTACCATCCAATCAGCCGAGGCCAGCTACCATGGTGCATCCTTGGGCAAGGTACTTTACTCCAATTGCCTTGGCACTGAATAATCTACTTATGCTGCTGTGCAGTAAAACACCAAATCAACAACAAAAATCAAACACATACAAAGCAACACACATGCTTTGCTCAGGGTTGATGGAAAGGCTGCATCTGATATGGCATGAGGATAGGTTGAAACCATCAGACCAAGATATATTCAAGTCCCATCTAAAACAATGTGCATGTCATTAGTTTCATATTGGTCTTTATTGACTGTGATGATATGTCATCACTAACTGCAGCATAACACAGTTTGGATGTAATGAATTCATATGGTTTATTCATGAAAATATTTTCGGAATAATATTAAATATTAAAAGTTTAATATATGGATTCAATGTCATTGAGTGTAATTTTCATCACCAATTATTTGATAAGGATCTATTCTTTACACATTTAGCTGAATCTTCAACTGCTAAAAACTTGCTAATATGGGTGGTCTCACTATGATTACCCAGTTTCTATGACAATCAAAATTATTCTACTTGAACTGGAAAGAGATGAAGATGTTCTGATTCAATGAACGTGGTACCTTACTTGCAAATCTTGCTGTGATATATATCAACCATACTCAACTTGCAAAAACATTAGGACAAAAATTAAAAGATTATCATGTGTGACTTCTTGAAGTATTTACCTATTTGAAAAATTGATAATTTACATAGATAAGTATCCAAACAAGACAAAATCACAAAAAAATTCTAATGTCACCATGGTGGCCATATTGGACAACAGATCAGCACATTTTCATTTAGAACCATAAGTTAAGATTTTATATATTGCACATCTGATTGACACCATTTTCATTTAGGACTAACTACAGATAATAAAATGTCCATTAGTAAAAACCCATGTCAATATGACCAACTGTTCAGAAGATAGCAATAACAAGATTTTCAAGCTGGCCTTCATGACTGCAATATTGAATGTCCAAAAGAAGCACCATTTTCCTTGAGGAACATGATATCCTTTAGAACTAATGTAATTGTACCGAAATCACCTTTACTCCACAGCAACTCCAAAGTTAATAGGGTTCTTCCTTACCCTAAATTCAAGCAATCTACAAAGTCTGCTTACCACAGATTACGGAAAACTACTGTACAAAAGGAATTTTTCTTCTTTCCATCAAAGTGATCTTAACCTTTGACCTTTTGAGCCTGCAATTTATAGGGTTCTTCCTTACCCCAAGTGCAAATCACCCACACAGTTTGGTAACTAAAGACAGTGGAGAATAAGAGATTATTGTGTGGAAACCAATTTTCTTCTTTCAATCACAGTGACCTTGATCTTTGAGCTCATCAATAAAGTTCTCCTTACCCCAAGTGCAAGCAATTCACAAAGTTTGGTAACTGTAAATGGTGGATAACTCGAGTTGGTGAGTAGAAACAAAATTGGTAACTAATGGAAGAACATCACAACATAATATGTTCCACCTTATGGGGAGCATATAAACATAACAATGACATATCAAAAAAAGGCTTTGAGTACTTACCATCTGAAGTTTCCAGCTGCTACATGCGCACATGTTTTATCCTCCAGACGAATGTCTACTGATCCATAAGGAGAGAACCAGCTTGCAAGCTGAAATAGGTCAATGGGAGAGATTGCCATTAAGATACAATGATTATCTGTATCCATGGTTACGAATTTTAATTAAAAGTTGACAAGTTGGTGTGTATATTGTTAAGTTTCATGAATCGGACCAAAAAAATTTTGTTAATATTACGACAGCCCTGGGACTGAGATTGTAATAAATACTGTGAATTCATTTACTTTCATGGGTTATCTATCTGAATGGTTTTGCAAAATATTAGATTTTTTAAACTTAAATCGTGGACCAAATTATTGCTTCCACTACTTTCAGAGAAGGATCGTCATCTATTAGGTTACAAATTTGTGTGACTTTGCCAAACATGAGACTTTTGTCGGTTGTTAAATTTTTGGGATTGAGTTAGGGATTCCACTGTTATCACTGAAGGGCTGTCATTCACTGGGTTATCAATTTTATGGCTCTGCAAAAGATAATATTTTTGTCAGCAGAAATATCAATATTATGCATGAGAATAATGACAGATCAATACTGAATGTCAAGTAGCAGGACACCTATTTTCAAATCGAACTGACTCTTCTTTGGACATAAACACTTAGCCTACATATATAAAGACTCTACAAACAGTAACATGTGCCACATATTTCCAACAGTATTGATGCATGACTGATTGCCAATTGCTGTACTCAGAGATGCATAAGTGTTTAAGTGCACTCTAAAAAAAATCTTATAGTTTCAAGTCCTTTATCAGAGACCATAAGCATCTGATGTGTAATGGCGTCAAACCAACTATAGCATTGGTCACCAGACATCTCAACTGATATCTACTCCAGCAACTGTACCTACCATTAAAATGCCAACATGTGACATTCAAGATATGTTATACTGCAAATTCATTTATTGTCAGGGACATTAAAAAAATCCTTTTTGTAAAAATTTCCATTTTTGTTAGCACCTAAATGAACTCAGAAATGCTTCCATAGCTAACATTGATGAATAATTGTTTGCTACTGTATATACATGCTTATACATTGAGTTATTCTGCAAAATGCACAGACCCATATCTACCACTGTTTAATGTAATGGCAGTTCTGGGTCTAGTCACTTTGTTTAGGAGTAATCTGTAGAACAAACAACACAGAGCTTGATTTGCCAGAGAATTATGCAACAGCAGATCAGAGTTTATGTTATTTGCAGTTTGACTCGACTTGTATGTGACTATATATGGTAGGTATTCAAACGTACATTTGCAGCAACCCTTTACCAAAATTCTTTCTCCTCAGATGTCCTAATTTTAATATTACCGTCACTCAATGTCATATTAATCTTGCATGCTTATTACAACTACTGTTATATTATTGTTATATTACCTGTGTTTGCACCGACTGTTTTATTACCCTCTTTTTCCAGATTTTTATATTACACTGTGTTTCTACAGATTGTTATATTATCCTGTGATTCCACATATTTTCAGACTATTCAATGTTTCATCTTCCCTTGAGGATCTTTGCTGGTGACAATGCTTACTGTGCAGTTTAAAATACAGTAGTCCCCCTCTTGAACGGCCCGCCTGACCAGCAGCCACCCGCTTCTTATTGCCAGAATCCCTTGGCACCAATGAGTTTGTGTTCAAAAGTACCCCTCAAGAATGGCCACCCCTCTAACGCAACCAGCAGCCAGCATATTAGTACAAAAATGTAAAATGTTCCCCTCACAAGCGGCCACTTTTTATTTCAAATGTATCCAGAACCAATAATTAATTCATATCGTGACGTAAGGTAAGTAATCAGATTATCTCTACCATCAATACATGTCTCCCAATGTCAAGTTTCCGTTACTGAAAAAAGTGTTGAATAAAGTACATGTAACACTAAGATTAATATTATAAATTTATCTATAAAAGCTGACATTTACAGGAAATGGGCTCAACAATGTTACGATAGAGTTTTGGGCTTCACATCTCTGTCGAGTTCTTCTCTTTGATGATTACAACCGGACGTAATTGTCAAGATCATAACAGAGTCAGCATATGCTAAAAATAGAGTTTGTGCATTAACACACACATGCACACAGAGAAATTAACCTTGAACAAAACAGGGTACCAGACAAAGACCGATAAATCACGTGACAACACATTTATTGCTTCCTTTATGAAGAAGACATTTTGTCCACTCTACAAAAGTTTTGTCTGCATAATTAAATTGCATACAGTTAGCAACATCTGAATAAATCTTTACCAAACATTAACATGTCATCACGTAAATGGGGACGTATTATTTTAGAAGAAAGTCGGTTATTCTACTCGACGACATCGGGTGAGATGGGGAGGGGGGACTTGCTGAACAATTTTATGTAGAAAAGACTCAAATAAAAAATTTTATGTAGAAAAGACTCAAATAAACAATGTCGTAACCAATAAGGAGGATATTCAGCAGCAGTGGAAAAATGGGGCAAATGAAAAGAGAATTATGTATGTACCAAGATTTAAATGATGTTTCTGAATGGTTTTGCAATGTGCATGACAACAATACCCGCTCACACATCACACTTACGTCAAGAATAAGAACTATTAATGTATATTCAGTTGACGTAAGTCTATTATTATAACAAGAAGAATCTTTTAATAATTAATGTTACTTTTAAATGAAGATATTAAATGCTTTGAAGTATGTGGCTTTCTTACTACGTACATTACATATACTACTCACAAACAATGTAGCCCCCCTCTGGACAGGCCACCCATCTTATAAGGCCACTTTCCTGGTGCAGAAGGGGTGGCCATATAAGAGGGGGACCACTGTAGTATGATTATTACATTATTAAAAATTCATTTTGGTGTTATTTTTTACCCCTGTGAATCATAACACTATGAAGTCTGTAGAAATTTACAGTTTACTGCATTATAGCTCTTATAGTGGGACTGATATTTAATTTTAGTAAAGCCAGCATGCTTGCCAACCTGTCATTTCTGTCTGCTTTTGGATTGCTTGAACCGCTATGCTTGAATCTCTAATTATTTAGAACAACCCATTTTCAGTAAGTTTATTATGCAGATATTTCACCAGTGGTAATTATTAATGTAAGATTAATTGTGCTGCATGTTCATTTCCTTTTGTCCCAGATAATGTCACTTTTCTTCAGTTAAATGCTGAAATGTCCACCATGATATACTATGAACTTATTTATTTTCAACGGGGACAAATTTGTAGTGAATTTTCAGCAAGGTTAAATTTTTGTGGATTTTCAGTGAAGACACACTTTTGTGGAGTTTCAAAGGGATCAATTTTCATGGCTGTTTAATGGGAATAAATTTTCAATAGAAATAAATTGTTGTAGGTTTGCATAAATTGACAGTCTTACTTATACACAGATTCATGGATGTATCTTTTTGATCAGGAAGAACCAGTTGTTTTTACATATGGATCACTTTTAACTGCATCTTTAAATTCAGGTTTATACCAATAAAAAAATCCAGGAAAATTGGTAACCAAGGGCTCTTGGTTATGCGATATATCATATATACTCACTTATAAGTTGAGTCAAACTGCAAACAAAAAAAGATCCTGATCTGCATAGCATAATGCACACTGCAGCTCAGGGTCTATGTTGCTTGTTCTACTGATTACTCCACACAAATTGCACAGACCCATATCTGTCAGCGCATTATGTGACAGACATATCAAACAGAATCAGGGCTGTTCCAGTAAAACATATACCCCCCAGGGGGAAGGCACTTTTAAATTCAACCAACCCACAATAGAAGCAATTTAAAAAAATTACGACCCACTGTCTGCTGCATTTTAATCGAAAAACATCACCCCCTACAGAAGCATATTATTTTACCTAATTTCCAGCTAGTGGTTAGAGGGTGATAGAAGTGATTTTAATTTTGGGTTGGGGACAGATGCGATTTAAATGACTGCTGACTGGAGGTAATCTATACTGAATTCTTAGATATATAATCTAATTCACATTTGTATCCATTGTTTGTAATCAATCATCTTTTGTTCTTTTGTCTGTCAGCCATGTATGTTTCTTGATTTGTCAGAAATAAACAAAAATTTAAACTTGTGAAAGTAATGCTGCATTATTTATGCCTGCTTGTACACTATATAATTTCTTGTCTTAAAAATATATTTTCTTCAATGATATGTCTTATTTTTATGCCTTGTTGCATGATTGATATAAAAAAGAAAAGAAATATAGCATGTCAAAGCACTGTTTCAACAGCCTTACTGATCCATCAGTTTATCATCATCATCGATCAGGTTTCTGCTATGATCAGGCCACAATAAATTAGTGCCATGATTTTCATCCCAACCAGCCACTGGATGTAGTTTAAATATTTGATACAATGGCTGTCCCTGTCCTGAAAATATTTTTTTTTTTTTAAATCTAAAACTCATCTTGAATTAGATTTCAAAAATGGATGAAAACTGAGGAATAATTATTTTGGGCCCAGTGTACTTTTAAATCAACATCATTGTTGTCAACTGTTCCTTGTCAACAGCAGCAGCAGCAGCATCACAGGTTCTAACTTGGCAGAGTGATGTAAGATGTTTTGTGATTGCTGTTCATCATATTAGTTTAAACCCCACTTTGTCCTTTTATGTTTCTTCAGTAGTAAAATTGGCTGCTGTATATAGATTCTCTTGTGCTGAAAATGGTGTAAAAGCCATAATGATCTACCAACAACCTGAGGTCTCGTCTCTGAATGACGTTGGGAGAGAACTAAAACATCAAATGAAGCAACTGATCAATGGCACCAGCAGCAGCAGAAGTACCAGTTTATCATTTATGCCACAGTTGTATGAGTGGATCATTTTTGACCATAATAAATGTCTTCAAACCTATGAATATTGTCAGTTGTTTTTCTAAAATCCATCTAATGAACAGTCATCATTGTCATGTCCTGCCTTTTCTGACAACTGCCATCTATACTGGTTTGAGTTACTGCACCAGTACAATGTGTATTTGTGAAAACTTGCCAACAGCCATCAGATTCTTTGAATCTTCTTCCATCTTCAGTATCAGCTGCCATATAGGCTACAAAGAACTGAAAATGGCATTAACTCCAAATCAAACAACACTATTACAATAAAGAACACAAACTGCAATGAAACTACAATTTTTATGAAAGCCTAAAATCAAATAAACTAGGAACTTCTTTCACAGATTTTAAGTTTTTCCTTCTGTATGTTTAATTCAAATTTTCTGCAACATACAGCACTTGACCAATGCATCAACTTCCTTCTCTGACAACTTCTTTCTGGCAATCTCTTTGTGCACTTCTGGCAATATATCTGTCTTTAACTTTCTATCTGGGTGTTCTTGAACCCCTAACAGAGTGTGCAAAACATACTTGAGCCGCTTTATATTAAGCACACCAAGTGGAGTACCTTTAAATTTCTCACTTATTTTCTTTCTCTCAGTTTTAAGTTTTTCCTTCTCTTTCAAATGATCAAGATACATTTGTATATCCTCACAGCTTACACCTACAAGATTGCAAATACTTTCCATGTCTTCTGTGAAAATATCTTCTCTCGATTCCAGTAGGTGCTTAATGTTTCTGGTTGGCAAAAAGAAATCTGGAGTAAGAAAACAATCTTTTGCTTCACCTTCCTGTTCAAGCGACAGAATGGCTGTTAATGTGTCTTGATAAGAAAGGTAATGAAAAATCCTGAGAGATGAGACATATCCAAGACTGGTTGTATTTCATATCTCTTAACAGGGAAACCTCTCCAACTATCATCTGTTCTGTATGTTGCAAAAGCATAATGCATTTGAGTAGATATATTTGGATCATTTGTGTTCATTAAAAGTTGATAAGCATTCATTGCCTTATCTTTTATAAGTCCATATTTTTCACAGAGTTTTCCCCATATTGGTCCACTTGGCTTTATAACAAAATTATTTTCCATTTGATAGGATGCATTCTTACCAAGAAAATTCTTTATTACTGATTTGAAATTTGGGTCAAATACCCAGTCCATTGTTTTAGGTGCAACATATGCATCTATTTTGTCTGATGAATAAAATGTGTCATCAATTCTTTTTACTGCTTCTTCTGGGCAGCTGACATATTTTCATAGAATTTGTCTAAATCAAATGTGCCCTGTTCATCATACTCTTTCTCATGAATTCTTTTTTAATGAGATGATTCCACACTGACTTAATGCTCTGTTTTCTGCTGTGTGAAGTCTCTCCACAGAATGATATTTTGAATCTCCTTCAGCCAAGCTTTGCACTTTGAATCTGTCCAAATCGAGCAACCATCTAATAAGCATTGAACAAAAGTGTATTATTTTATTTCATGGACATTCGTCTCCACCTCCATCAACCATAACAAGCAACTGAGAGACAAATGAGCCATTATTCAAAAAGTGACTTGTATATTGATCTAAAGACATAATGTACAGGGTTCATTCATGTGTCTAAATGCAGTCGAGGGTTCAAAATAGTGGATTTTAATTAATAAGGCTCCACCTCCCTGTACACGAGCTTTGATAATGCCAACAGAACCTATGCGAGAAATGACACATTCTTCTTGCAGCTGCAACACTTTAACAAACTGATATGTTGTAATTGATAAAGTTTTTTCCGAACTTTTTTCCCAGTCATGATCATAATAGCTTATTCGCTTCCAAGATTTTGATGGATGCTGAACAACCTCTACATCTGTATGAACTAAGGCCTTATCATCTCTTGCTAAAACACATCCTTTGTTACTAAATTCTGTTAAAGATAACTGTAATGCATGCATAGCATAGTGACTATTTATAGAGTATCCACCTTTGTCTCGAGCTGATCTATGAAGTGAAATTTCTGGGTTCACAGCCTTACCTTCATGATGCCTTTTTGCTTGGAATGTTTTGGATCGAAAGTTTTGTGTGTATGTGTAAGCAGCAGACAAAGATATAGGTATTCTAAAAACTTGTTGTAACTGAGAAACAGCCTGTGGCATGTCCAGCGATGACTTTTTGTTTACAAACAGTGTTTCGCAAATTAGATGTGGATATTTGTAATCCCTGGCTTGCACTATCAAATAATGAGAGCAAACAAGTTGCTAACATTGGATATTTTTCTGCCAGTATTAGTCTACCAGAACCTTCTTCATGAACCAATATCTCTTTCTTTCTCCTCTTGTTTTCATAGTTTGTTTCGCACGTTTGTTTAGTTTCAGTCCATTTCTCCAAGCTGTTAGACATTTCATCTTCATTGCGTTTAATGCCATGCTTTTCAAAGACCACTCCACCTACTTTATGTTTATTCAAGTAAGTTCTGCTAGTCAATTTTGTAAGGATAAGCCTTAAGATTTTTCTGTCTTTTTCTGTTGTTGCAGAATTTAAGGCTGGAACAATTAAATCATTCAATTTTGATGCAATTTCTGCCTTTACTATCTGATCATGGTTAGGCCACCTTAAGTTATCAATCAGTTTACTCCATTCAACACCCTGTAATCTTTTAGTCAAATAAGCCACTGGTCCATATTTAACTGCTGTATACACTAGAATGACAGGCAAGTTGGCAAGCATAAAATCTCGAGCAACATTGCTCTTGTTGTCTAAAATGGGACCCTTTACTCTTACTTCATTATATTCATGTTTACTAGTTTCACTGTATATAGACCATGCATGTTTCAATTGCACATAAACATCAAGTTCAATGGCATCAGCAACAAGATGTAGCCCTGTAGCTCTAATCCTAGATGCAAGGTGATTTTTGATGTTATTCACAGAATCTTTTAGATTGTTCACTGGTTCGTCCCAAGATAAATTACAAGCATTACTGTCATACCACATACTGTTTTTGCTTGCCATATTTCTCCTATAATCTCTCTGTGCATTTAAATTTTTTATTTGTCGCTTTGACTTCAGAATATCTGCATCAGTATAGCACAAAGAGGACAAACTTGAAGTTGATTTATTTAGTTTTTTGAAATTAGGACAGTTGCTTCCCCCTCATGTGGATCACACTGAACCATTCTACTATATTCACTTAAAAGAAATTTTGCAAATTTGTCATCTCAACAGCAAAGGACTGCTGCACCATTTCCTTGATAGACAGCCTCATGAAATGGAATGTCTCTCTGGTAATGTATGTGTGAGTTAAATACCATCTGTATTTGGCTTTTAATCAAAACCACAAATGTATGGCTTGGCTTGGGGGTAATAATAATTGCCTTCTTTGACTCTTCAGAAAGGCAACTCTGAAAAACATCATAAAGAATGGATTTGTCTATTCCAGCACTTCCTTTCCTATGTAATATTGACCAGTCACGCCCAAGATCTTACTGGCTTCAGACAGTAATGATGGTCCCAATTTGATAGAATGCCATGTGTGACAAACATTTTGCACACAATTCAAATAAACATTCAGACAGCCTGGTAAGTCATCTGCATTTAAAGTGAGGCCGCCCTCAAAATATGTTACTGCTGTGCACAGGGATATAGCCATGCATGCACTAGAACCTTCTTCAATGCTGAAACTGCCACAATTGAACTGAGACATTGCAGACATAAGTGCATCTATCACCATGTTTGTGCTGAAACAGAGAGATTGTGGTTGCTTTGTTTGCACTGCAATGATATCTGCATCAGTTTGTTCTATCACCCACCCACTTCTTGATGTAGGTACTTCAGTGTTTTCTACTGTCCCCCCACTTCTTGATGTAGTTATTTCAGTACTATCTTCAATAATCACCCCACTTCTCAATGTAAGTACTTCAGTGTTGTCTTCTATCATCCCTTCACTTCTTGATGTAGGTACTTCAGTGTTGTCTTCTACTGTCCCCTCACTTCTTGATGAAGTTACTTCAGTACTATCTTCTATCATCCCCCCACTGCTCAATGTAGGTACTTCAGTGTTGTCTTCTATGATCCCCTCAATGCTCAGTTAATAATCTGTACTTATTGCCCAATGTTTACCACTATTGTCTCATATGATAAATATATCCAGAATAACTGTAATGGGAGAAGTACAGCATCCCTTAAAATCTGATGATATCAACCTCACATTATAAATTGCAGCAGTCATGCAATTTTACCTATGTTTGCTCTGAAATTGCAATTAACCAAACCTTGTATAAAATTTTTAAATGGTTGCTAAACTTTTGTGATTCACAGTATATTAATGATGTGAAAATTATCTGATCCATTGTTATATGATTGAATACATAACTGCATGTCACATAAGTGAATGATAAAAACTGCATATACTGAACGAGTGTAGTGTCTTGACATTGACCCTAATAGATACCAGTAATTTTTCACTAACTGCAAAAATAATAATAAACACTTCTGCAAAAATGGAAACTAAAAGAGATTCTTTTTTATAGTGCTCAGTTAAGATGGTCAGAAATTATGAGTAATACAAATTTGCCCTGAATAGGATAATAAATAATATCAAGAAAGAAATGTATTTCCTGTAGTCTAATTCAACAGTTATTATTCGTAGAAACAGTTCTGACGTCCAAGCAAGTTCTGCTGATTATATCCAGTGGGGTCTGCTCTTAGTCCAATAAATGAGCCCCCCAACATATATTGATGGATGCTCTGATGTCACCTGTTTTATTAAAACGCGCAATTGCTGCATACAAATTTGTCCGGAACACGACAGCGTATAGTTCAGACACTTACCAGTACATGGTAACAAGCTTATGTAGCCAAAATGGCCTCATGACACATGGTTGTGTTATTCCACGTGGATTT
>JAECUM010093344.1:0-58094 GCA_016617855.1 Megalonaias nervosa
GGGGGGGGGGGGGGGGGGCGAGGGGGGCAAGGAACCTGACAAAGTCAGAAAAACTTGGATAAGGTTTTTTTTAAAAAAAACAAAAGAAACAACCAAAAAAAATTAATTTCATTTATAAATGGAAGTTGTCATAAAATACGAGCAAGGTTACTGTTTAATTTCTCAACAAGTGGAGGAAGCTTTACTTGACAGAGTTATTTCCCTTCTCTGAATTTCAGGAGTGTTTTCCTCTTTTACAATGGAGTAAAACTTATAAGTAAAATACTTAAATACAATCAAAGAATAATATTTAAGTATTTTACTTGTAAGTTTTTGCTCAGGAGTGTTTTCCTGTTCTACTTCATTGTAAAATGCAGGAGTGTTTTCCTGTTTTACTTCATCATAAAATTCAGGAGTGAGATATTTAAATATTATTCTTTATTTGTATTTCTTTGAAAATGTTGATCTGGTTATTGTATCTGTGACATATTGTACCGCAGCTGGAAAAATACAGAAATGTTTGGCAGCTGCATGTATCAATTGAAATTCTGTTTCTTCCAATGTCTCTGTATTTAGAGATATAACTGGGCTGGGAGATTTATCATGTTTCCCAGTATCCCCCAGTTTGCAATTCTCTGTGTAATAGCCTTACGATTATTCAAAGAATTATCAAGTTTTTGGCGATTAACATGATCAATCACAAGACCTTTTTCGATCAGACCATAAAAACACATGTACACAAATCTATGACAGAGATACCTTTTTTCACCCCAGTACCAAACATGAGATAGCCAGAATTATTGACAAAATCAACTGTTTTTTTTTAGTTGACATCTCCTAATTACACCATTTTTTAGTTGACAGCTCCAAATTACACCAGCACGAGATGCCTCATAATTCTTGGTGATGAGACGCTTCACAGATTCATCAGCGTTATTTCCTTGCTCCATTTATATAGTATATATTATTTGTCTAAATTGCTATTTTATTACTAGAAAAAATATGTGGGATGCTAGCCCGAAAATCTAGTGAGATAGTCTCCAGTGTTTTTTATAGGAGATTCAACATTGGTGCCGTTGGCGTTATTTTTATTTTATCATAATACCATTTCAGAGCTCTATTTTGTGCCTCCACAGTCTACACACAACTGCATTCCCTCCCCCCCCCCAACTCCTTTATTACATTTCAAACATAGTTTTGGTCCTAGACTCCCTCATTACACACTGTAGGTGGTATCCACAGAAATCCATTACACTTGCAACTATTCTTTGCTTGAATCATTGTATAGTATACATTAAAGTTTAATTTAAATATATATTTGCCTTAATTATATGATGGAAGAATTTACAAAATTTTATCTGCGATCAAACCCTCTCAAGGGAGATTCGATCTTGACAGAATAATAACCCTTGACTTGCCAAGGCAAGCTCTGGTTGATTCAAAGAATCAGACTCTAATCGATAGTATCCGTGAAGCCAAGAAAGAGTTTCGCAATGATGGGGTGGCTCATGTGTGGTCAACATTTAGAATTATGCACGATCATAAAACCAAAATTGACGCTACAGTGAATGACCAGCGAGCAAGGACAATCACTAATTATCATGATGAACAAAGATATCTTTTTAGAATAAAATTATCATAGCAGTGGCCGCCACCGCCATAACCTTGATTATCCATGACAAACATGACCCTGTTTGAGAATCACACCGCGTTGTAGTTGTTGTCACATTGAGTAAAAATTCCAAACCAGGAATACTGACCCGTATCAACAAACCATATTGTGAGTGAGCATACCCTGTGACTGCAATATATCCTCTGAATGATAAGCATAGCGTTGATGACCTCCTGCTGATGAAAATTTTGACTTTGAATTTTGTTGCCGAAAGAGCCACAGAACACTTTACAAACATGATAGGTGGAAATGGTTTAATGGATCTGAGACATAAAAAAAAGAAATGAGTGGGCTATGCACGTTGGAGAAAATTGTGCTATGATCAGAGATATTGCTGAGCTGGAGGAGAAATTAAAATTTCCAGTATGTACGAAGATGTTGACCAGCGAGATTTTGTATGAATCAAAGTATAAATCAAAGGGAGCTTTGATAGAGATTGTTGATCACAACGCTCACGCATGGACGTCGAACGTAACATTCTTTCCGCGAACTCGAACTGTTAAATTTTATGACAGTGATATGTTCGAATTTATCAGAAATATCAGCAAGCGCTACCCCATATCCGTGTGGTTGTTTCGAAGTTCTGAATGTAGAAATTATGATCAGTTTGTGCATCCTGATGGCAATATTTATCAATCTGAATCCCTCCACTCGGAAATGAAAAATATGGCGTTGAGATACACAAAAAATGATAATACTGCAGAACAATTATTAAGTAATTGTTTTACTGTTCCATTGGTTGCTGCTCACTTTGCTTAGGAGAAAAATTCATGAAAACCAGTGTGTTTAGAACTTGTTGAAGATATTCAAAAAAGTTGTGTTGAATACAGACATGGCAGATTGTGGAATACTAAATACAATTATAAGGATGTTATCTCATTTGATATCATTGCATGTTATCCTGGAAGTTTTCTTGGAATGGGAGCTTGTTTGAGTATTTTAAAAAATTTGGACATCCTACACACTAAATGACTCTGGTTTTGATAAATGGACCCTTGCCAGATGTTGATTTAACTGGATTTGCATGCATTGAATCATTTGAGTTTGCATAGCCAGAGCACTTTCATCCGGTGTTTGATGCTTGGTTTGGATATCATTTTAATAATCGTGGTTAGGCTCCCATTGTTTTGTTGAAATATCTGCTTGATGTGGGTGTTTTAATATTGTTAACCGTAAGTGAAGCAATAATATCTTATCACGCACAAAGGACAGTTGGGTTACCAAATCCTGATAATGAAGATTTTAGCGAGGTTGCAATAGCAAAGGATTTAGGCAGAAAAATAATTAGAAAATTTTCACAGTGATCATCATATGATTATAAATGGTATTGTGCAAGATTAATCATCGATGATGCTGAGCTCGATTTTATAATTGCTGATACAACGGAGAAAAATATATTTGTAGATAGAAACGATGTTAAGTTATCAGATGGAACAAAACGGGGAACAATTGTAAGTTACATCGATGGAGAGTCACCACAATTTGCTCATTTAAGATCTTCGATGTTGGTGTATGCTTCAGTAAATTTATTATCAATGATAAATATATTTCCTGATGCTGCAGTTAGAGTTGCTACAGATGATTTTTATATGAGCTGAGATAACATAGGTTTGTTGGATGAGTGTGATATAGGAATTTACACAGCTCCGTGGGGATCATGGAGGGTGAAAAATGAAAAAAAATTATATAGTTATTCTGAATCTGCTGATTACAGGTCTGAGGAAACATTACAAAAATAAACAGATGTCAAAACTTTCATTGACTCCATTTGTATATGATCCCATAACAAGATATAAAACCTTTTATCTTAATGGACCTGGTGGTTCTGGTAAAACAACACATGGGATAAATTTGTTCAAGGGTTTAGATGTAGTAGTATTTAACTCCTAACTCATCGACTTGCCAGGGAGATGAAAGAATGAGGTGTCAAATCTCATACTTTTCACAGTTTCTTTCAGTGGAAGGGAGATGTGTGGACACCTGAATGAATGGGTGAGAAATATATTCCTTAGATCATTATCTTGGATGAGATATGCATGGTATATGTTGACATACTAAAAATGTCTCTTGATTGGTTATTGACTTGAAATACTGCTGTTATCATGTGTGGTGATCATGGTCAACCACCACCTTTTGTCGGTGAACATAGCTGGTTAAAAGAATTTGTAGATTATTATGAGGAAGTACTTGATGATCATAGAGCTATTGATGAATCGCTGAAAGAGTTCAAGAAGTTAATCAGATTGCAGTCAGATAAGATTCAGTGGGAGATAATGTGTGAGGTAATTCCAGAAAGAACAAATAATGATTTTTGGAATTTGTGGAGACCTGCTGATTTGATAGTTGCAAGTCGGAAGGTAGCTTGTGATTCACTTCAGCAACAATTATTTCTGTTACATAAATAAAAGTTTACAGATCTACCGGTGCCATTGTGTTATCGCCCAGTAGATACACGTAAACAAAATATTGATATTGAAATTCCAGGATGTTTGGTGGAACCAAAGAAATGAAAACTCGTTCTTAATGATATTGTTTCATTTCCAATAGTAGTTGTTGAGAGTGTGTTAACGATGGATAAATCTCCATGGACTCTAGGATATGTTATAACTTTACATTAATCACAGGGATTAACTATTTCAGATACTAATATTCGGATTGTCGATGATTGTATCGAATGGTCAGATTTAGTTTATCTAGCTGTGTTGAGAGTCAGAAGAATGTCTCAGCTATGGAGGGTTATCATAGACTGTGCAGTGAATAATAATCAAATTCAAGAAATCAACAATGATAAGGAAAAAATTAGCTGGTTATCAGCGATGTGACAAAAAAAAATAAATGCGACTTTGATCTCAATATTGAATTTATCATGACGCTGAAACAGCAACAAAATAATCATTGTGCTTGCTGTAACACAGTAATGTTGTGGCAGTATTCTCCTAATGACCCACGACAACTTACCAAGGATAGAATTAATAGTATCGGCCACACGCGAAAATGAGATGCTGACCTGTCTTGTGTGTAATCGACGTCGAGGAGCCAGTACGAATCATCCTTCACAAAAGTATGACAGTGGTAATTGTATATCTTCAGGAATACTTGTAATTGATCATGTACAAATCCACATTGAGGAGCAGTTGAATCTAGTTTGTAAATTTCAGGTCAACCTGTGGATCTTACCACACTGGAAATTTTATGTGTGGCTGACTCCAAACAGGGTCAGTCGCTCTTTTTTTACCCCCTCCCTCAAGCTCTCCCTGGCTCATACAAATATCTGACAGTCACATTACCTAGTACTAGTTGTTTTGAGAAACAGTTGTGTCATTGTACTGGTATGTGTTTCTTCGAGATTGCATTGATGGGCTTCATAGAAATTCTACGAGTAATTTCATTATTTAATGCAGCTGTCACACTTGGTAGACTTGTAACCCGTTCATGAGATCTCTTGTCTGCCTGAACTTTTTTCAAGGATATTTCCTGCGCATATTGATATCCAAACAGTCTCTAAGCAAGTGTTTGATTAAATCGTTCAATTATTGCCTGATTGCGATGAATTGCGGTGTTCCCTCATCTGATTTTGATGTTATGTTGTTGCATCATCGACGTTACTGCACCAAGAAATGCTTTGCCAGGATCAACCTGTAGCAGCTGTGGCCATCGCAGGACACCATGTTGATAAATTCATTCAAACGCATATTCAACTTCAGTTGCTGTCTGTTGATAGTGGTTGTGCTTCTTTATATCTACTTGCAACGTCAATGACAGTCAATGCGTATTTGTATGTGCATGATTGACGTCTACCAGTTTTAATAGTGTCATGTGGTAAAAACAAAATATCTGCCTGATGAACTTCATTGGGAGTGTTGACATCAAAATGTGTGTACTGAATTTGTTTAGGTGGTGGTAGATAAATTTGCCATATTGCCTGTTGTGCTAACTAGTCTGCAGCAACAGAATGTGCGACACCTGCGGCATCAGCAGGTTTATTAATTGCTGCTCAACCCCTGCAATATCTTCTTGGGCTATAATAAATTGAATCCATTATAATAGTTATCTATGATTAATTTAATTACCGGCCCCTAGCACTAGTTTACCTTTCGTCGCAGATCTTACCAGCCAATTAGCTAGTGATTCACTGAGAGATTTATTTTTTACAGATTTTAGAGAGTGAATCAACTTATCGTCTGCAATATGTCATTGTTGTAGATTTTGATTTTTATACGCGACATCATGAACGTGACATGCTTGATCAATCGCATTTATTGGATGCTCTCCAGGCCTTGGTTGATCTTTATCATCAAATTGGATATCAAGTTGGGTTCCAGGACCATGATAATTATATCCTAGAAGATGCTTCTCGCCAGGATACTTAGCCCATGGAACCCCTGGTAATTTTCCCAGTGAAGCAGCGATATCTCCGCTTGTTTCATGGGAGATAAATTTGTATTTTTTTGTACCACATTTTACACACTTGCCTGTAAGTGCATGCTTTTTAATTCCTCGTTGTTAAAACTTTTTAATCCAATGGTGGGGGTGGGTGCTCTGCATTGAACACAACATAAATTCATATATTTATTATATATTTCTACAACATGGATATCATTGATTTCACAGCAACATGAAAGCTAGAGCCAGTCAAGCATCATCCAGCGCTACCAAATTCTATTAGAGCAGTTATTATAGGTCCATCTGGGTCTGGTAAAACACAATTGTTGCTTAACCTGATAATGAGATGGTGCAAGTGGGATAAGTTGTATTTAGTGGCACCATCTGTAGATGATCAGCGATGTTACAACATGCTTGAAAATGTTTTAATGAAAATGCAAAGTTGTTGGACAAGGATGGCAGTGATATTATTGATTTTGTCACAGACATTAATGATGTGCCGTTGGTAGCTGATCGCAACAGGGGTATCAACAGTCGTAGTGTGTGATGATGTGATGCTAGACAAACAATCAAATCCAGCTCCGATATTTTCCCAAGGCAGACACAAAAACACCAGTATGATATATGTTACTCAGCGATATGCGCAAATACCTAAAGTAATCAGAGATAACTGCAATCTTCTGATTGTCTTTAATGGTGTTGATATCCACACACTTAAGAAATATCAACCAGACTTGGTGTTCAGGGGATATGGATATGATTAAGTTTAGAAACTTCTTCTCAAAAGTGCAAGCGATTACTCATGGATTTATCATGATAAATTTACTTGCTCTTCAATCACGATATCGCATAGGTCTGTATAAAATATTTGGTTTCGAGACCTGCCACCTAACCGCATTGACGACCAACAGTGAATGTCCCAGGTCGGTAAAGAACCCTGTAGGGGCCTCGGTTTAGTGCAACCTGGTTAGAGGTCTCGGTTTAGGGTTATTGATGCTCGTATTTTCATTTTTGTAGGAAGCTTTATTTTTAAAAATAAACCCTCCTAAAAATGGTCTGTTCACCCTCCCTGCTTGTTAGCATTATTGACGCTTGTCTTTTCATTTTTGTAGGAAGCTTTATTTTCAAAAATAGACTGCTCTAAAAAATGGTCCATTCACCTCCCTGCTGCTCCATTACTCTTTTGGGGCTCTGCGTGTCCAAGTAGTCTAAAGGGCTCACTGTTACAGATTGCTGCCATCTCACCTATATGTAAAAATATAATTGTAGAAGGCCTTGCGGAAGAATGGTCAGTAGACCAAATGAGCTTCTTTAAATACTGTCATTATTTTATTATTATTATTATTATTATTATTATTATTATAAATTTATTTTTGAAAAATGGTGGCATTAAAGCTTTAAAAGGAAGAAACAGTCTTATCTTGAATTCCAGGAAATTCATTTTAGCCACTGGAGCATCAATCTTGTCAATGAATTCTTGTTTTATAGTAAAATGACTTTTCTCCCTTCAGGATGTTATTGGCTGTACCACAGATGTTGACTTCTTTCTTTGGCCAAGGAATGACATTGAGAAGATTGACTGCCACCTTTTCTCACGTTGGAAAGGAGATAGTTCACCTTACAGGCCAATTAAAGTAATGTTGTTTATTTTATTCTATACTTTTTGATAAAGTTTTACCACCATACTTAAACAAGTTTTGTGCTAGAAATGTAGCAGATTATAAATAATTTGTTATTTTTCTTTTGTCTCTTTTTGGAAATTCTTGTATCTTAACAAGTTTACTCTTTTATGATAATACAAAGAATTTTGGTTTACATTTTCATTTATTTCTTTTAAAAGAACCTATTTGGTTTGTTTAGTAAATGTTATCCACAGTTACCAAGGTATGAATTTCAGTGGGGTTGTTTCTATTATTTCCTTGACATTGTTCTCCGTTGTGCAATACCATGACAGTTACGGCATTGTCTGTCCACCTCTCACACTTTGGTTAAAGTTTGCATTTAGGTCAGATTCATGCACTCTAATGTGGCATCCATGTTCTATGAACACATTCCTAGTTTCCTTCTATGTTCAATGATGCAAGTACTGTAATATTATAATAATATGTAACTTATGTAATGAGAAAGGTAGTTTGGGAGATGTAAAGAGCTTCACATATTACTTTTGAAAGGAATTTTAATGTGAAGCAAATACAGACTCGGGTTGCAATCCAGTGCACACTTATTCACACAATCAAATGTCTTGAATGCAGACAACTATATATTCAGATGTTATCTAGTCATGTTAATTTGGTCCTCATTTATCTGACCATCACTGTAATATGATGGCCTGTGATAAGACAATTTAATGGTTGTCAGTTTAAAATTAAATCCATTATCCAACATTTGGACTTATACAGTACATGCATCGTGGATTATGGATTGCCCATTAAATACTGTGGACATGGAAAGGGGGCAAGGGATTGAGTGTCCACAGTGAATAGTGGATGCATGCTACATATAGGGGGTGTCCACTTATCCACTCAGAAAAATGTAACTGCTTTTATTGCAGATGTAGTAGGTTTTAATGCACCCATCAGTAATTTTACTGCATTCACTTAATAAGTCAGCACACTAAACAAACAGATCGGAGAAACCCCTACATTTTATGCCGATCATGGCAGGTGTCAATTCATAACTTTACCTGTACAAACCATATTGTAGTAACATTGTCTGTGGTATTTATCAGTGGCCTAGCTAGGGATGCATACAGACATGTGCATAACATAGGAATAAATATGAGGTTTTCAGTTTCTTGGATATTCTCGCTCACTATGACAGAGCACATGTAAATGCCTAGCTACAACGTACATCCCTGTTTGTACATGTACAGGGTTTGCATGGACATTAAGGGTCATCGAATGTCATTGAGAAATGAACATCTCATTTCAAGGCCCTGAAAGTCTTTGATTTTTCACCTGGGTCATTTGAATGTCCTTCAGTTTGGAAAATTTTGCTTCAAAATAAAATGTGATGGAAAATTTTGCCTTCAAGTAATATTTTTACATTGTGCAAGAATAGGAAGTAGTTTTTCCATCATCTGCTAGTCCTTCTGCCATTATCTGAATCCACGGGAAGTAATCAGACATTGGATATAGCTTCCCATTCACATGATGTAATTAATTCATAAATAATTGACTGGAAGGCAAAAACTTGGCTGATAAAAAACGCAACTTTGAAACACAGCACTTTGTGTAGTGTGCAAGAAAAACATTGATATTGCAGGAATGGGAATTGCTGCCTGAAGTAGCCATGCAAAAGGAAAGAAACACTTGGATCTATTGAAAATACAAATGTGCTGTTCCAATGTTAGCTTTCATAGTGCCGGTGCAAACAATATAATTTAATTCTGTGTCCTCGCTGTTTTCTGCGTTTTAAAACCCAGTTTCAAGATTCATCAGTGGGTTTTAGAAATTCTTAGATTGACAGTGGGGTGCAGTTTCAGTGGCAGGTTTCATTGAAATCAGTGATGTGCTGAAGGCGAAAATATTATGTGTTTGTTTCTTGTATTTAAATTACCAACTGGAAGCAGAACAATTGATACTAAAAGTAGTCTTTGAAAACTGACATCAAAAAGTCATTAAAAAGTTAATGAATTTCAGTTTGCCTGATCTGTATGAATCCTGCATGTACCTGTGAGCATACATGCATGCTGAGGGGCCCCGAGTGGCCGAGTGGTCTAAAGTGCTCACCGTTACGAATCATTGCCATCTCACCTCAGTGTGTATGGGTTCGAGTCTCTGGTTCAGCTAGTGTGGGTATGTGAGAAAGCTTGCCAGTAGCTTCTCATGGGTCTGTGGTTCTTTTCGGGGTTTTCCCGGGTTCTTCCTCCACCATTAATACTGGCCGCCATGTATAGCTTTTCTTGTACTGAAAAATGGCGTTAATCCCTACAACAACAACGCATGCTGATATGTACATAATGTCCTGCATGATGGGCAGTTTCAATGTTTTTTTCTCAATAAATGATATTTCATAAAAGTACTTGCTGTATTGGTTATTAATTTGTCATAGTTTCCCTTTAATTTCCATAGTATTTCTGAGGCATGGTTTGAACAAATTATTTAAAGAATTGTTAAGAAAAAATCTTGTCAAAAATGCATAAAACAAATATGTAAAGATAGTTATCATTTATTGCATTCATTCTTTCAATTTGTAACAAGTTTATATCAAGTAAATAGCTTGATTAATTTTTTCCAATGGAGTTAATGTCAGAAGCATATGTGGCAATAATGATTTTGAAAATGAACATAAGCTTTAAGACCAGATATATGTCATTATTCTTTCTAAAGTTTATTTGGTGAGAATAAAGAAGGCATTGTATATTGACATAATACGAAAAAGATGTGCAAGCTATGCTAGAAAATTTTCTTCTGTAGCTTTGTCCATAGACTTAGAAAATGATGTTGATTATTTAAAAGTCTGGAAATTTTTAAATGCACAGAATTTCTCTACACTGTATTGAAGGATGTGCACAATCAGTGTCTGTTCATCTCATAAATGAAGTGATTTTCATGATAAAGCTACTTTGCTGCATGTTTTTGTTTGTAAATCAATCATCAAACAGCACCAGCCAAGGTGCAAGTCTTTCGAAGTCAGCGACTGTGCTTGTTAATGTGTCAGACTTTGATATTAGTTTAAGTACTTCAAAAGAATCAATAATTTTTTAATGAAAATAATACTTATTACAAAACAAAATATTATAAAACTAGTATTAAAGATATTAGTTTGTGAAAAAAAACAACAAATTTTGGATTTGTAATATGGGCTGAGAAACAAAATGAGGTTAAGCTGTGATACTTTTTCACAAAACAAACCATAAGTTTTATCTTCCCCCATTAATCTTTTGATACAGTGCATAGGATAGCAATCTATCACAACAATGTAGAGGCAACACGTAGCTATTACATGCTTAACAAAAGCTCACTAATCAGAAATTCAAAGATTGAAAGTTGAAAGAGCCACCATTGCTATAATAATTGTAATGAACACACTGATAATAGTCATGATGACACTGGAATAAATACAAAAGGTTCACAATAAATAGGAAATAATTGGGATTTTCAACCTTTGAAGCCAAAACCTCTTCACCTCCAGTTTGGAGTAGATACAAAATTACTACTAGGGATACTAGCTAAAAGCCATTAAAAACTGAAGCCACATAATAACAGCAATCACTGCAATTAGAAATAGATTTGATAGCCTTGGTAAACTTTTGGCTTAGCAATACAAAACATTATTGATATGATGTGTTCAGTTTATGCATAATACAGTACCATGTAAACAAGAAAGTCTGTGAATAAGAAGAAAGTTTGCTGATGTGAAGCAAAAACTTTCCCAATGTAAATAAACTGGAGTCTATTTATTCTACAGGAAATACAATCCTATCTACCACAGATACTCCATTCAAAACAAAGTTTGCTTAAGAGTAGACATTTCCATTCAGTTTCAGAAGAGGATGATATAATGTATGTCAAGGAGAGATTAACTGCTACTGCAGTATAAAACATTTTTTCCCCAATTAACACTTGCTAACTGCGTACATGCCAACTACGACACATTTGGCACAATCATTATGTGTATTTTGCACCAAATTACATTTGAAGCAAGCCTTGATATGAATTACACTTTCTTGGTACATAAAAAATAAAAATAAAGCAGTAAAAAGGTTTTGTCATTTTTATTATCATCTCTTTAATTACATTCATATAAATTTGAGAATATTCTTAAAAAGGTAATTGCTCTGTAAGAATAGTGTAAGAGTACTTTCCTTATTTGCTGTTTGTAGCAACTGTGTATGACCCATTTCCAGGAAAACAACCTGGTTTCTTTAAATATGAACTTTTCCCCACAAATTCATGATATTAATAAGGTAGTTAGCAGACCAGTCTGTACCTTTAAACAAAATGGTGCCAGATGTTATGCCAAATGCTTTACAGTGTGAGTTGTGGATGTTATATGATGGAAATTGTTAGAGCAGATGGATTATTTTCAGACTTTAAATATGTCAGATCCCAAAAGAGATAAATCAACACTGTTTTACAAACTTCAGAAGAAGAATATGAAAGTAATGTATTACAGCAGTCTAAGCACATGATCATGCTCATTGTAGAATTCCAATTCACGATCGTTCAGCAAAAGTTTCACTTGGACTATTTAAAGTGAGAGCTGAATATAAATAATTTTTCAGTATATTTTGTGCTATTTAAAGTGAGTGCTGAATATAAATAATTTTTCAGTATATTTTGTGTTTGAGTCTGATTCTAATCCATATGGATCTTGCCCTTTTCTGACAAGAATTTTGACCAGCTGAGGAACCAGGTTAGTAGCAAATATAAAAGTATCCTTTTCATATGTGCTGTAATTCTGGCATGTAATATATAGATTATACTTTTTACACCCAAATTAGGCTTTTTTGCTACAAATTATGCATATATCCCTGGGGGTTGGGGTTGGGGTTGGAATGTATATAACTGTGCTGTATACATGTATATCTTCAAGCATTTAATCTTCAGATATCATTGCTTTTAATTCTGCTTTGTAGTCCACAGATTGTTCATGTGACTTGAAACTTATTTTTGGTTCAATAAGATTTGAGGCCATTTTGGCAATTATGGAAATGATTTCAGTAATTTCACACTGTTGACTTATTTGCAGATTCTAAATATGCATTTTATATGTGTTCTTTGGCAGCAAAAAGTTTTATTTGTATTAATGCCAACATCTTAAAAAAGGACAAATGGTTCAAAATGTAACATGTTAGTAACTAAACTGACAATAAAACAATATTCACTTGACATTTGGGGAAAGATTTGCGATATATGTCATGTGAACTGAAAGAATATACTGTATGAAATTAAGGTGTATCTGCATCAACAGAAACTTGCTTCAGTTACTGGCCTGTTGAAACTGGCCAATAAGCCAACACAACTTGTTCAAGCCTGGGCAGACCAATTTACAAAGGAAGGGTATGCAACCACAGCAAAGTAGCCAACCTTCCTATAAGCCCACTTGGCAACAATTGCACTGGAAACAGAAAAGCTGAAGAGGCAAGAGCAAAACTTAGAAATATATAGACTGCTTCCCATTTCTCAAAGGAAGAGTTACCCACGAGACATTCCTTGGGATACATGACCTCTACAGCAGTGCATCAGTTTTCCTTTTAATACAAGTAGCTGTATTAGTCTTCTTTTTAGAGCATGATCGGGTATTGCAAAAGATTGGTGTGTCCTTTTCATAGTGAAATAGGGTTTAAGTTTGTGATTCACAGAACTCTCTCTCAAGGAGACCCATCTTCCGTCAGATGTAATCAAATTAAAGGAGGAGGTGCACGCCTTTCTTCAGAAGAATGCAGTAGAGAAGGTTAAAAACATTCAATCACCAATATTCTTCTCCTGGATATTTCTGATATCCCAAAAAGTTGGGAACTGAGGTTGATTTTAGATCTTTCCCCTACTAAACAAATTTTGGCAAGAAGAAATTTTCAAGATGGAATCTGCAACATCATTTCAGAATGCTATCAGACTCGGAGACTGGGCAGTTTCCATTGATCTTCAGGGTGTACATTTCCACATCCCTATCATTCCTCTGCACAAGAAATACTTCCATTTGTTGATCAGACAAAAGGTATTTCATTTCCAAATCTTGCCATCATGTTTAGCCTTAATGCTCATGGTCTTCATTGTGATGGGAGTAGTAGCTGCACACTTGAGGTATCTGGGGATTCATCTTATTGAGTACATTGATGACTGGCTGCTGCACAACAAAAGCAAACAGTCCCTTTTGGTCCATGTCAGTTCAGTTAGGACTTGTTCTCAACCTGGAGAAGTCAGATATTATTCCTTCTCAGGATTTCATTTACATAGGGATGAATTTTCTTACCTTTTTGGGTTAGGTTCATGTTCTCTTACATGCAGAAAGGATTGACACAATCCTGTCTTGTTGAGGACGTTTCAGGTCAAGACTTGTTGTCAACTTGCTTTTTGCTCTCTCTTTTGGGAAACTTAGACCTGGTATCCAAAGGGAGACTCCATTTATATCCTCTTCAGTTTCTTTTGTTGACAGTCTGGAGATCACACAAGAATTCACTGTTAAATCAAATTTCTCTCGGATCGACTCTACAATACCGTGTCAAGTTGTGGTACAGTCAAAGTGATGGGAATTTTTCTGCATGCCCCTGAACTTCGCTCCTATTATCTGCACTGATGTGTCAGATTTGGGGTGTGGGGGTGCCGTTTTCGAACCAGAAGGAGTACTCCAGGGCCATTGTTCTTGAGAAGAGTGCCCTATACATAAACAATTTGGAAATGAAAGTTTTGTTCTTTGCCCTGAAAGCTTGAATAGATCATGTCAAGGGGCATTGCATCAGGGTCTGTTCAGACAACATGTTAGTGGTTGCATACCTTAGACAAGAAGGAGGTATTCGTGCTCCTCTCTGCATGGAAGTCAGAAGCAGTTACGCTCCAAGTTCAGCTCATTTCAGGAAAGAAAGATATCCTTGCAGGCAGTTTGCCCAGAACAGGCAAGGTAGTCCAAACAGAATGGTCTCAGCATGAAGCAGTTCAGAAACTGTTTCAGACTTCATTCTATGGGAGAACTCTCAAGTAGACTATTTTTTAGACTAATGAAACTCAGCAACAGGCTTCCATTTTGTATTTCTCAGTCCCAGACCAAAGAGCTCAGGCACTGGACACTTTCAGCCTGAGGTTGAATCAGCTGTTCATGTATGCATTCACGCTCTTCAGGTTGATACCTCAGTGGAAGAATCTGCTTTCACAACACGAAGGTGTACTATACTCTGCTTTACACCAGTCTTCAGATTCTCTTAACTTCACACTTGGCTTATCTTGAGCATCTATCTGCCAGAGAAGTTTTCAATCAAGGTTGCCAACTGCATCGTCCAGACCCCGAGATATTCAGCATCTAAGATCTGTGATAAAAAGTGGAGAATTTTTTGTGATTGGTGTACTAGGGAATGCATTAATCCTAGCTGCCCCTAGCTTGATGCAGTAGCATATTTTCTGCTTTTCATTTTGAGGAGAGATCTTGTTCATTTTCCCTAATTACTCCTAAGAGAGGCCCCAGGTCTGAGTATCTCTAGATTCTGATGCTTGCCTGTTTCCTTTATCTGTCATCACCTTGTTACCAGCAAGTGTGAATTTCACTCATGTCAAATATTATTGCTTTTAGACTCCTAGCTAAGTGTCCAGTTATAATGCCCCTATTTCAGTTCCCTGTGTTTGAAAGCTAGCTTTAAATGTGGGATTTCTATACTGTATTGGGTATAATGGATTGTGGGTCTATATTTTGTACCAAAATAAGATTAGCTGACTCTTGTTGTGTTTGATTGATAGGCACTCCAGATACATTGTCTGAATAGTTTTGTGACTTTTCACAAGAATATTTACAGTTTTTTAATTGAAGACATGGAAGATGTAGTATAAACAAGATCTCCAAGAGGAAGAAATGGTAAGAATTTTATATTATTTGTATTCGGTATTTTGTAATATCACTTACTCAGTTTGATATATATATATATATATATATAAGTATGGTGAGTGTTGTTGTGCAGGGAGTGTGTTATATACATATATATAAGTGTATGCTACATATATATATATATATATATATATATATATATATATATATATATATATATATATATGAAATTGTAGAAATATGTAAGCTTTATACCACAATAATTTCCAGCTGCTTATAGTATCTATTCAGTTTAAGTTCAATAACAGTTCAATAACAATAAGTTCAATAACTGTGCTCTCTTCATATCCACAAATCAAGAAACCCAGAGTTATGTTGCTTTAATTCTCATGTTGGTCATTTATTTGTCTAATTGCAGCAGGAAGTACTTAAGGCATGATATTGTCTATGTAGATACATTAGAAATTTATCACCATTAGATAGTGGTACTATATTGCTCAGTGTACATTTGAAGTAACATAGAGACTATGGTAATTAGCATATATGTTTGTAAATGAACATGGAAGTTTATGAAAGCATTTAATCATACAGTTGATTATAACTGACACTAGCCTTGTGTAAATAACATTCAGGCAACATGTTGAAGCAATTGATATAATGGTCATATGTATTTGTAGTTTATATTTTTGTCCATCTCTCATCTCCTTGATCAGTCATAATTGTAGTCTTTTATCATCCAATACATAAAATCTAGTACCAAAATTCTAACTTTATATTTTAAGCAAATATCTAGTTTGACTGAATTTATTAACTTCAGATAGTTAAATAATTTCATTTTTCAACAGGTTTCCATCTGTATTCCATCACTGGAGTCTCTGTCTTTCAACAAAATCGAAGATGGAACTTTCATAGCCATAGATGATCTTGTTAAGTTCCTTAAATCTAACCATTCAGTTCATGACAGGATAAAAATTGTGAAGAAAGAAAATATTTTACAAGAATTACAGAGACATGATACTAGGATAATCTAGAGAGAAGAAAAGAAATTGGTTTAGTTGTCGTCTTTCTTTCGATGTATGTTTCATCATTATGATAACTTCTAGGTTTGCAAAGTGGTATGTGAACTCCTAGAACAACAAACAGAGTCTATATCTTCAAATAAATCGAACAAATCAGCATGGAACCTTTATCAACAACTAGCATCTGTTGAAATTTTAAGTTTGGGTCTGTATGAAGAAACAATTAAAAAGCTACAACTTGAGGGGCGGAAGATTCCATCTTTAATTATTGAACATAAAACACAGTTCACTGACAGCGAATGGATTAAAATTCAACTGCTTGAGTGGCACTATAGTACCTTTTGTAAGAAAGAAGTGTCATTCTATGAAGATGAGCAGGAAAGTAAATGAGAATCTTTGGATTATGTAACGAGTTGGCAGAAAAGGGACAAGAACTCAGGTATGCTTGAAGGTCTGTCAGTGGAATGTAACTCGAAAGTTTGTGCTGATGCAATAAGTGGAATTACTATCCATATGGAAATTATCCATTGAGTGGAGAAAATAGAAACCGACACAGAAAATGCTCTTAGAGACATACCTGCTCTTCAGTTTCAAAATGTTATGTTTTCAGTGCAGAAATGTGTGTGCACATAAAGCAGGAATACACATTGGTATCGAATTACAGGAATTGCAACATAATATTGAAACATATAATGATATCTGATAGTTCGTGCCTCTCTGAAGAAAAGTCGCATTGTATATGTGCCTGTCATTCTCTTCTTTCCCAAAAGCTGCCTTCTGCCTGGTGAGCATTTTCTTGCAAGAAGTCATATGAAACCTGGAACACTCCGACCCTATTAAGTGTCCCTTTCATCTTGACTGGATGACCAAGATCTCCCATAGGAATGCAGAATTCTTGACTCCTTTTGCTTTCAATGTTTTAAAGAGGAGAAACACTGGCTTGCTGACCCCTTAGATGTGAACCATTTTAAAATAAGGAGAGAATGGCGCTTGCACGTTCCTTTACCATTCCAGTGTTTATTAGAACAAATACTATTGAACAAAGCCTCAGGCGTCGATCGTTAGATGATTTCTACACCTCAAAATTGTCCACTTTATATTACCATTTTGATTCATCACTGAACATACTTAACAGAAATTACAGTGGTCTCATACAAGATATTATCACAAATGAGTTGCTCATCAACTGCTGTAACAAAACATCTGTTTTTTCCATCACATCAGCTGCCAATATAAGCCAAAGTCTGCGAAATGGAGACAGACGTCTCAAGAAAGTAGCAGTTCCAGAACTTTGTCCCTTTAAAAGCTATCTGAAACCATATCCATTATACTATGTCAAAGCAAGTGATGTCTCATCTTCTGAACATCTGGTTTGTCTCAGAGTCTGCCATCTGGTATATTTCATGGACAATCTTGTCCAGCTCACCATGAAAAAAGACCCACAACCTGGTGGAAGGAGAATGAATCAACTATGCCCATCACAATCAAAGGCATTCCAAAGGATTCAAGCGATGTATTAACACGGCATCTTCCACTGTGTGAAGAAAAAGAAAACTGTGCATGCAAGGACGTACCACAACTGAAAAAGATCTAGAATGGGTGCTCCTAAAGATAACCTCAAATGAAGAGTGTGCTTTTGAATGTTTTCAGCAGCAAGCCACATGGGGCCTGAAATACATCTGAACAAGACTTACATCATTTACAGTCATTCACAGAAATTCTAAACAAAGTGGCTTCGATGGAAAATTCAGAATTTCAGCAAGGAAACGTGGATCTAGACGAAAGCTTTTCATCCTTGGCCATTCATGATATGGAGAAAATGGATACTGTTAGTAATAATGACAGAAATGAAAACTTCCCAGTAAACATCTCCAGTGAAGATATAGAGGCATTAATGGAGCCATTACCTCTTTTACACCAGATGACGGTAATGGGGATACAGTCGAGGATATGAAAAACATCCAGTATGATCCAAATGTATCTTGTGATTTGTTGCCATATCTTGATGTCAGTGATATAGATGAGAAGGATGTACGACCAAAATTTATGAAGATAAATGAATAAAAGAAGAGAAGGAGAAGAAGAAGAGGAGGAGGAGGAAGAATATTCAAATATTGTGATAAAAGTTGATGCTGATAAAGATATTCTCCAAGACATTCAGTCCCTCCTTGAAGAAATACAGATACCACTTATGACAAACAAAGATGAAACTGGTTTGTGGTACCAATAGTAGCAGACTAGAGTATCAAGATCTAAACAACACACCATCACCGCAACTACTATGCCGTTATCCTCCACCTTTCAGTGGTAGAGATGACGATATAGCCACATTGAAAGTGGTTCTCAGTGATTTTTTGGAGAAGGCTGAATTGAGTGAAACGAATGAAAATGTTTTGTTTGCACCTGACTACAAGATTGCAAGAAATCTTTTTAAGTTTATAGATGGGAACAAAAAGTATGCAATATTTCTTCCAGAATATCTAGTACTGCGCTTGAGAAAGTCCAAAATCATGAATTTAATATCAGCCTATGAAACATCAGGTCTCATTCATATACTGAAATATATGAGAAATGATGCTGAAAAAGACTGCAGTAAATTAGTAACTTTTGAGAACATTGAGACAGCCACGCAAATCGTTTGGCAGTTGTCAGCAGCTTTGCATATCTCGGTTCTCGTCATGTTCATCAACTTGCTAATACATTCACATGCAGAGAAGCTGAGAAAAAAAATTGCATGATCAGGAGTTATCTGTCAGCCAGCTTGAAGTGAGATGGGGATAAATGTTGAAAGAATTCATTAAGAAAACATCCACTGAGAATAAAACATTTCCCTGCATACTGATATAATGAAGCATTGTGATGAAACTGTAGCCCTCGCCGTTGCTGAAAGATAAGGAGGAAAATATGGATACAACTTACTTCTGGCCAGTGTGAAATCTTCACTTTCATTCTCATTCTTAAATGGAGCTTCCAGTTACGCTGGATTTTGCTCATGGCTTTTGACAGAATATTGCAAATCAAGTCACTTTCACAGAAAAATGGAACATGCTTTATTCAGTACCTCCCACAATGGTAGTATTGTCAGCTTTGGATTAGACACCGCTCAGAAGATTGACCACAGAGATGCAAAGAAATGTATTTAACCGAGGGCACACTAAGCAATGTAATGATAAAGATGTCCACAGTAGACGAGCAGAGACAAGAGAATACATTACTCCAGTCTGTCATCTCAGGCAAGCATGCTTCGAAGATTAAGTAAGATGAGACAAAAGATGAAGAAATGGCATCCAAAATATCAGATAGATACATGGGGAAAAAAAGCCAGTTGGGCCATATTGTAAGAATATTTGGTCTTATACATCGAAGAAAGGGAATGTCATTAAGTTTTGACCCCGTTCTAAGAAATGTATATCACAAGGAGAATCCAAATGTGCAGCAAGAGATGTTAGATTCAACAACAGAAGAGATAGGAAAGTTCATGATTCACAGATATGCAGCAAGAGAGGGTCTATTGGATATGACACTTAGTGATTTTCCTAACATTGAATTGACAAACGGACCCTAACATCTCATTAATAGAATAAAGAGATCAAAAGGTCAACAATCAAGAGGACTAAAGGTGCACCAAGCAATACATCATGCAAGAGCATCAAAGACAAAAGTGAGGAGGAAAGAAAAAGGACAGTGAAGAAGACGACAACGATTGTGGACTTGTGGACTGTCTAAGTTCTTCTATGAGTACTTGCCAGTCAGTCTTTAAGCCACATGGGACAAAATCATCCACCAATAAATCAGATGGTGTGAAACGAGCTCTTCTCGAGTTCGTGAAGAAAATATCTGATAAATGGATACCCTATAGCACATTTTATAACCTAGGTTATTATCAATAGGTGGGTCCCCGAGTACCCGGATAAAAATTAGCATCTTTACTAAGTTGGGTCAGAGTTTTCCAGATTTATCGTTTATCGTAATGGCATGCAAGTTTTCTGCCAGTGCTTATCAGTGAAGCACTCACGTTGTTTTCAAGTTGACAATCATTGTGATTGAGCCTTAAGTACACATACTTTTTCAGTGCCAAGTGGAGGTGTGTCTTTTCTTGTAAATAATTGACCTTAAACCTATTGCTTGTTTTTCTGTGTGAGAACTCTTTGATTGAGCCACAACTGTGGTATACTGGCAAGTAACAGAGGGTAGTTATTTCATCTTGCCGCACAAATGACATGTTCAGTTGCAACCTTTAATAGATTTTACAAATTGTATGATCAAAGTGTTACTTACAAAGCTCAACCTCAGACTTTAAATAAGCATCCGCATATGACAGTGAGGCCAAGGAAAGGGAGCCAGATGATATTTATGATGACTACACCACCAAGATTTACTGGACAACGATGGAGGATTTCAGAGCTTTATCAGACAATGAGGATGAATTCTTGGACTTTGTACCAGATGACATTAAAATAGTGATATTTATAAGATATTGTGTGAATAAAAAATGTGGACTTCATGTTTGTACACATGTAATGCAATTTCCCTTTGTCGGGTACCAAGGTAACCGATCGTTAGAATTGACCCGTAACCTATAGAAGTTTTCTAAAATTTTGACAGCCTTACCACGTGGAAACTTGAAGAAACAAATTGGTATTCCCCTTTGAACTTTTCCTCTCACTCTCTTTCTCTGTTACGTGTAGGCTCGTACAAAAGTAACAAAAGAAAAGGGTGAAGCCAACAAGCTTTGTAAGTTTTTACAAAATAATTTATTTCCCTAGAAAACAAGGTAAAAATATGAAATAGGAGTTACGGTTTGTGAATATAATCCAAAATTTAATCCTAGAATTGAAAAATATAAATCCTATCACTAAACAGTTCTAATTGAATCCAAATTCGAATCTCTATGAAGTTCCAATATGGAAGACAATGATGTCAGATGAGGTCGTTGTACAGATGGCAACAGTTCCTCGTTGAATCACAATTTATAATGTTCCTGTTTAGAATTCCAGAATAAATTTCCACTGAATATTTTGTCCCAGAATTTGTTTAAAAAAGAAGCACTTGCATAGTTTTCTAGAGAATAAATTATTAAATTCCAAAAAATAGATGCACTTCAGAACAAACTGGCTTCAACAATAAAACACCTTGAGCTCTGAGGTGTAGGAATACGACTGACAAAATTTCACTGAGATATCAGTATTAAACCCAACTAAAACATCGTTTTGACACTCATGATGGGTCACATGGTGGCCCACGTGGTCACCCAGATGGAACAATGCAGTAAAAGTGCACAGCCAATAGACACATACGCCTTAAAAAAACTTAACGAATCTTACTATAAGATTCAGTAAAAAAAAGGTTGTTTACAAATTAGAGCTATCACGCAAGCAGAACATGACCTTGATAATGACCAATCATTTTCATCCAGTGTTTACAAATGTCTCAACCAAGCTGAACTAAAAATAGTGCTTAAGCAACCGTTATGTTCTAATCAGGTCAGGATAATTTTCCGAAAAGAGATTCAAATCCAATGAAAATTATCATTACAATAAAATATAATGAAACAAAAATAAAAAGAACTTAAAACTAACACACAAGCAATTTAATTACATATATGTAACATCTCTCTCTCTCTCTCTCTCTCTCTCTCTCTCTGCTGATTCATGGTATCATGGAAAGAATATGCACAGGCGTAAAGTCTGAATCAGCACAGGTTATCCTAGATAACACATAGAAAACACTACATTAGGCATTTATCCAACATCAGCAAGAGATGAGTATATTCTAACATTTGGAGGAATAATTATAGAGGCGGACAAAACCTTTATTATTTATTTCAGAGTCATTTTCCTTGATGAGTTTTGCAGAACATTTTGTTTCGTTTTCACATGGTTTGACACTAAATTTTTGCCTTGTCTCAAAGGTATTGCAACACAAATCAGGACCAGATCAGGTCAGGGGTTGAGGGGATGGGTTCCAAAATCTCAAAATGGCCTTGACTTTCTTTGAAAGGACACCAAAGCAAAAGTCAATGTTTCTTATTTACTCAAAGTTGCGTAATACCCAATAAGAATAAAACGATAGCCAAATTTTAGGTGACTGTGTGTGTGTGTGTGTGTGTATGTTTTGGGGGGGTTCTCTGGCGTGGCCCTGCAAACAGTTCTATACAGTAAATGTTACATATGCTGGAAGGTGATATTGAAAATCTCATAATGTATGATCTATATATATATATATATATATATGTTTGTGTGTGTGTGTGTGTGTGTGTGTGTGTGTTTGTGTGTAATGAGTCTAATTGGAGTGTGATTTGGATTTCAATATGTATGAAATTTTCTGTTTATGGAAATGTTGGCAATTTGTTTAATTTACATATCATCAGGAGGAAAATAAATATCAAGTTCGTTAATTAGATTTTTTTAAATTTTCAGTTCAGTCTGCAATAGAGGTTTAAAAGTGTTCCAGTATAAGAGAGCACTCTGTATGTGATTTGTGTGATTTAGATTTTTAACGTAGCTTTAACAATTTTTCAGTCATATCGCTACGATGTCTGCAGTGTGACAGTTTATAGTGATGTCTAGCACTAGGGCATCATGCCGCAGACATGTAGCATGATGTCCCACCCAGTCACATTATTCTGACACCATGCTGACCAGTCCTAACACTAACCTCCTAATGCTGAGTGTCAAGTGAGGCAGCTGTTAGTACCATTTTTTAAAGTCTTTGGTATGACTCAGCCGGGGTTTGAACCCGCGACCTCCCGCATCCGAGGCGGACGCTCTAACCACTAGGCCACCGGAGCGGTTGAGCACTATGTAAAAATGGTGGCATAGGAAATGTTTTTTTCATAGGTTCATGTGTTTACCATCTTATAATTTCTAAAATGATGTGGTTTTTTTTTTTTTTGGCTTTTAAAATTCACATTCATTGAAATAAAAAAATGTACTATTCATAACACCGTATAAAATGTGCACATGTGGCTGAAAAAAAATGCATATAAAATGACACTCATTGTATAGTCACAAACACCTGCATCAATTGCATGTTTGGTGGTTCTGTGAACCAGTAACCAGGTGCATACAGTAGTTTACACCAGCCTGGAAGAATTCATCAGGCTCACACAGTCATGGGCTTGGGATGTTGATAGCAGAATAGGGCATAACCAACTTTTGATCCGGAAATCGGATTCCACCGGATAGTATGAACTTCCGATTAATCGGAGTCGGACAAGGCAGGAACGACCGATTCGGATAATAAAAATAATAAAGTTGAATTTCTATAGCACCGTGTCTAACACTGCGTGTCATTCGATAGTGCGTTAATAAATTTAAATAAGAAGTCAGAAAAGTCCAATATGGTCAACACAACGGGGTGAAATGAAAATGCTTGAGTTAGACGGAAAGATTTAAATTTATTAAAATATATAATACACTCCTACCCGTTTATGTCAACATCCTCAATAATGAAGGCATAATATTGAATACATTGACACATGCTAATGAGGTATTAAAAGAAAATGATTCTTACAATCGTAAATATAAATAAAGTTAATAAGGAAACTTTCACAGCACAATAAACTTGTTTCAATCACCGATCACTTTGGAAAATGCAAGAATCCATCAGATTTCATTGCTTTTATTTAAGTCACCGCAAGAGGCCAACTTTATAGGACCAAACAAAAGCTTGTTTTATTTTTATCCGACCGCGACATTAAAGCATAGCGGCAAGATCAACTAATTGTTGAATAAAGTACAGGATGGAACTGGCCGCTTGCCGACATAAATGATTAAGGCAGGAAAATTATAGCCTGGCGGCAAGATCAACTAATTGTTGAACAAAGTATGGGTCGGAACTGGCAGCTGGTCGACATAAATGATTAGGCGGGAAAATTAAAGCGTATATGCTGCGTGGATGTATTGGAACTGTATGATAATGTAAATGAAATTTATATTAGCATACAGTGTGAAAAAATTGTGCTGAACTGTTGAGACTCTGCGGCTGCATCCATCATTAATCTCACATTACAGTTCTGACAGATACCGCGATGCTATGTTGTAGATAATCTTGAGTTTTGATATACGACTTTCCATAAACTGTCACTTTGTTTCTAGACATACATCCCTCTCATGCACTATTTAGATACAGAATTTGTTGTATTGGCCACAATAACAAAATATTTCTAAGCCTTTACAGACAATAAAATTAAATGAAAATCTGCTAAAAGTAAAAAATAATTTTATTTTAAAATGTCGCAAAAACAACGAAGCAAAATATGGGATTATTTTGAGATAAATGCCATAGACGAGTCAAAGGCAGATTGTTTGGTTCCACAATGCAAGGATAAATTAAAACGAGGAGGTAATGATCCACGTTCATATGGAACCAGCGGACTTATCAATCACCTGCATGCAAAACATCCGGATGAATATAAAAAGTATACCGGAATCTGGGACATCAAAAAGAAACGAAAAGCCGAAGAAGTAATGCAGCCTGGAAAGAAATACAGAGTACAGACAACAGAGTTCCTGCTAGAAAAGAAAAAACCATTTGAGGCTAACAACCCGCGCCAGTTAATCATAACTAAGAAGATCATAGAAATGATTGCGGCTGATGCTATGCCTTTCAGCATGATTAACAACGTAGGCTTCACTCGCTTTCTGAATGAACTTGAACCTCGTTACGTTGTTCCATCCGAAGTCCATTTGTCAAGAATGCTTATTCCGGACTTATATTCTGCCGTGAAGAGTAAAATTGTTATTTTACTAGAACAAGCAGCCTACATAAGTTTTACAAGTGACGTGTGGACGAGCACAAATAATTTGAATGCTTTCATTTCACTTACCGCTCATTGGATTGACAGCAAGTGAACAGGATTTCCATTGTTCTGTCACTACGAAATCTTGAAGACCGACACACGGGCCAAGTTATTTCGGATAACATCCTTGCAATGTTAGCAGCATGGTCTATTCCAGATGAAAAACGTGGAGTTCTCGTGCGGGATAATGGTGCGAGCATGAAAAAAGTGGCGGAGTTATCTGGATTGGATCACTTGGGATGTTTCACCCACACGATCCAGCTAGTTGTCAAGGTTGGACTTTTAAGTCAAAGATCCGTTATGGATGCTATTGTCACTGCTCGTACAATTGTTGGGCGTTTTCGGCATTCAACTCAAGCCACAGAACAATTTCTCAGAATCCAGAAGTCTTTGACATGCGAGGACGGCACGCCATACCTGACACACCGTCTTATCCAGGATGTTACAACCCGCTGGAATTCTACGTTCTACATGCTCGAGCGCCTCATAGAACAAAAGAAAGCTATTGCCCTCTATTGTCAGGAAAATGATGGGGTTACAAATCTAACGGCACATGAGTGGAATTTGATGGAACGGGTTTTGATTACGCTTCAACCATTCGAACAGGAAACCAGGAATACCACTATGTCTACTGCAACAGCAAACATGATCATCCCCAGTGTTCGCGTTCTCATGGCAACTTTAACAAAACCTGCAAGAGTTGGAGATGACATCGGAATACAGACCATGTGGGCGGACATGCTGAAAGATTTGCGTACACGTTATGAGGAAGTGGAGACAAACAAGTTGTGTGCACTTGCAACGGTTTTGGATCCCACTTACAAATTGTTGGTTTTTAATGCGCATGGGCATGACGCTGTAAAGCGCATGTTAATGGACAACTACAGATCGAGTATGAAAAAACAATCACCGCCGTCAACATTCCAGTCTCAACAGAAGTGGATCCAGGACCTTCAACTTCGACTGGCCTAGATTCCTACTACCAGGAGTTATTTGCCTCTAGCACATCCGACCAAAATCTCGCCTCTGCATCCCTGTCATCTGAATTCACGTGCCAGCGTGAATTGGATTCGTATCTAGCTGAGAAAAATCAGCCGAGGACTTCACCACCAACGGACCCAGTTATATACTGGAAATCCCGGGAAAAAACGTTCCAGCTTCTGGCAGCTGTCGCTAAACGTTTTTGTTCAATACCGCCCTTTAGCGTCGATAGTGAAAGAAGTTTTAGCACCGCAGGTGCTATTTGCAGTGACAAACGATCGAGCATGTCCGCTGAAAAAACGGAGATGCTATTATTTCTTGCAAAGAACTTGGAAGTTATAAATTTTGATTATTAAATTTCTTTATTATCTATTAAACTGCATGTTTTTACTTAGGTAGATGAAACATGGCAGAAATAAACTGCTTAACTTTAATGTTATGTTATATTATATTATGCGCTACATAAATATATCAATATTCAAGACTCTTTAACTCGCATTTCTAAATTTATTATATTATAATATCTTTGCCAAAAAACAAGAACAATATCACAGGAAAATAAATACTGAGGGCGCCATAACACGTGGATTTCAGTTTGCGAGTTTTATTTGTAAAATCGTAAGTTTTTATAATTATTATGTATAACAATGTGATCGTAGAAAAAACGTTTATAATGTTTCAGTGCATTTTACAAAAATAAAAACATTTCATGGATTCTTTGTGGCTTTGAACTTCGTTGCATTTTGCTATAGTCCTGCCATATCCTTCCCCTTGTGACGTCGGTGTGATGTGCAAAACGTGTGTAACACGGTTTAAAAAGTTAATTTGAAAAACCTTTTAATTTAGCATTTCCGATTAATTGAATCGTATCCGGAATCGGAAAAATTTCATGCCCAAAATCCGGAATCGGAAATCAGTAGAAAAATGCTAATCGGTTATCCCCTATAGCAGAGGGCCATTCATCTGGGGTGTCATGTTACCATGGATAGAAACTGTCCAGATTTTTGGGGCCTGTCCTATGAGTATAATCAAACTTTACAGGGCTGCCCTTTCAGACATGCATAAATTCTCCAATGTCAGTCCATTGGTTAAGATACTCATTTGCCAGATCTTACTGAGTGTTTCAAGCAGCAGAGGCCAGTGTCTCTCTCTCTCCATGGTGTCAGGACAAAAGTTTTCATTTGTTCTATGGGCTTTGACTAAAACCCCTTGTGACACTTGAGAGTATGGTGTTATTTGAAAATCTTGCACTTAAAATCATCTTCTAGCTGTAGCGCATTTGGGAGAAGAAGCAAACTACATGCTTTATCAACAGAAGAGGGATTTTCAAAGTTCAATTACTATTGCAATGTTTTCTTGTTATGTCAGCCAAGTTTTCTTGAAAAAGACAAACTTCAGTACTTCCATCGCCAATATAGTCTCAATCTTGGTCACATCTGTTCTAGGGATGATCAAGGTAAACTCCTACCTACTTCCTAGGTTTATCTCAGTCTCACATCTTTGGAACATATTATGAAGGCTGCCTTTTGGTGATCTTACATGACCCCTTCTTCACATTTTAGTCATGGTCATTAGCAAACTTGAGCCAAGGTATCTTTTGGGATCCCAAGTGGTCTACACCGCTCACCGTTATGGATCACTGCCATCACACCTCATCTGTGTGTGTGGGTTCGAGTCTCTGGCTTGGCCAATGTGGGTGTGTGAGAAAGCTTGCTGGTAGCATCTTGTGGGTTTGTGGTTCTTTCTGGGGTTTTCCTGTGGTCTTTCTCCACCATTTATACTGGCTTCCATGTATAACCTATCTTGTGCTGAAAAATGGCGTTAAACCGTATACCAACAACAACCAAGGTATCTTTTCTCTTGAGTCCATAGTTATGGCACAAACAGTGACTCAGACAGCTGCTATATAAAAACAGTAAAATGACTGGGCTACAAGGGGACTCACATCCTTTGTTCTTTACTCATTTACTGTCCATCAGATTCCCTCCTTACTGGCAAATTTAGCTGCACAATAGTGACAGGTAAATGTATTACTGACATTAAAATATAGTTTTTGTGGGGTGGGGGTAATGCTTACTGTTAATTATGTAATACTTATCTGTTGGGGCACTGGGTGGGCAAGTGGTCTAAAAGGCACTCACTTTTACACATCACTGACATCTTATCTTGCATGGGTTTGAAGCTCAGGCTCGGCCAATGTGGGTATCTGAGAAAGTTTGCCAGTTTCTTCCTGTGGGTCTGTGGTTCTTCCTCCATCAAATTTACTGGCTGTCATGTATAGCCTATCACATGCTGATACATGGTGTTAAACCCATAACAACCAACTAGCCTACCTGTCATTATTGCCAGAGGCTCTCCTTCCATCTTGCTCTAATGTCCTTCATTAGTTAAGGTCATAGAATAGAATAAGGTTCTAGGAAGTGATTCAGACTGGACATGGACAAGGGTTTTTCCATTGCATTAAGGATAAGCTAGACAATAGTAACAGGTTAGTATTACATAATTAAAATTAGCCCCCCCCGACCAAATAAAACCTTTCAGTTGTGGGTCTGAAAAATCTCCCAAAACTGCCAGGAATGTTAGCAATATTTTAAGATTTCCAGGCAGTTACAAGAAGTAAAAAGTTTTCCATTTTTCAGGCGGAGTTTACCTTTTCCCACCATGAATATGAGAAGCAGCTGATGCACCTGTTGACTTGCAAGGATAAGACTGGCTTGATCATCAACAATCCAGAGCAGTCTTTGTTCCTCTTCATTGATAAAGCTCAGCTCCAGGTACTTAAGGAATTAAAATTTTCATGCACTTACTGGACTGTGTCTTAACCCTTTACTGCGCATCAGTCTGGAGGCTTAACTTCCTGATTTGCATAGGATTTATCCATTAATTCAGTAATTTGGCATCCTTTTGAGTTTACTTCTTGTGCAATATTAATTTTATTTGTAGTGGTAAATTTATTGTGGACACTGGATGGGTATTGAGTATACTTTATTTCAGCATGCAGGGGAAGATTTGATTGGTTGCCATGGCAGCCAAATCCAGCCTAGAATGTGTAAAAATCATGACAAAAGTACATATTTTTAATATTCATTTATATTAAGCTTTCTACTATCTTGCTGAATCAGTCAGGCTTTGTATATTTTTAATTTATTATTGTGAAAAGTGAGATTTTCTAATTATTTGGCTTGGATTATCCACGTTTCACAAAATATAGGCACACCAGGTGTTTTGTTTTCAGTTAAGTGTTAAGATTGAACAAATAAAATCAATAAAGTTTAGACAGTATATTCTGTGCTTATATTTTTCTAGGATGTACTAACATTGATCTTTAACATTTCAAATATAAAAAAGTATTTTGGTCATGCATTTATTTTGTTACTATGGCAACAGTAAAAAAATGTACTGATAATGTTATGATCTTAGAGATGATTTTATACAAAGTCTCCCTAATAGCATTGCCTGTGTTCAGCTTAAAAAAAACTTCAAAGAAAACTGATGAATGACAGACAGTTCATAAAAAGCTTGAAGGTAAAAGTTATATGATCATTTTTATGCATACATACATACATACATACATACATACGTACATACATACATACATATTATGTACTTGGGTATTGCATTATTTTTGATCCAGACACAAGCAATATACCATGATGACCACTTAAAAAGAAACAAGCTCTTGTATACTAAGACTTAAGAATTTTATCAAGATAAAGTGAGAAGATCATCTTTAAATGTGTTACAAGATTTTCCTGTTGATGCAGACTTTAGATAAGTGGGAATTACTGGATACAGTCGTGGATTCATGTTGCATCATGGAAGCAAATAGAATTTTTGATGATAGCCTTAAGATTACATACAAATAAACAAACTTAAATTTATTAAACAGTCCTCAAAATTCAAGTGTGTTCCTCTTTTAAATATATTGTTTATTCATAAAATCTTTACAGAATATATTTATTTTTTTTAACCCAACACACTGTTAACATGCCATTCCATTAAATCTCTGTTTTTTATGCAATATTTGACAGGCTGCTGTCTTGTAGCAAATTTTGATATATATAATGCATGTAAATGCATATGTACTTAAGATGTCAGAAGGCAGTTCAACCCAAGTTTTAAATTCATCAGTACTAGTGATTAACAGAGCATAGAGGTGTACAAATTGGCAGATTTAAGATAATATGAATTCAAAGATCGAAATAAAAAGTATCTTCTGGGTATAAGGTAACTTGGCAAAAAGTACAGTACTTTTTGGCAATGAGAATTAACTTTGAATTAGGTATTATTAATATTCTACCAGGTGCAAAGAATATATTGGGAAATCTAATCTGTAGTTTTTTTGGCAGCACATGGTTTTTATATTTGTGTTTTGGAGAACATAATCAGAAAAGAAGTTTGTACTCTTTTGACTTTGTGATAAAAAATAAGCCCCAAAAACAGACAGTTGTCAAAATAAAGAAAATTGAACTTGATTGCATCAGTTGCTAAAGTAAATATTTGCATTTCAAGAGTGGATATGAGTTTCAATATACCTGGTTTATATATATATATATATATATATATAGAGAGAGAGAGAGAGAGAGAGAGAGAGAGAGAGAGAGAGAGAGAGAGAGAGAAGGGCAATGGAAAGAGTCTCCATAAAGTCAAACATAAGGCTTATTAACAATATAAACAGCTCAGTTTTAGATAATGTCATCACAAACTATGAAATAGTCCCAAAGATCAGTGCCTGAATCACACTACCCAGATGTAATGAAACAATAAAGATGGTACATTCATCGTTGGTTTCACAGTGTCATTTTGTGGATTAAGAAGAAAATTAACACGTGTAGTTATATGATTAATCTGGCATACGAGATGTTTTGGTTTTTGGGAATCGATGACCATTTTATTATGAGAAAATATAAAACAGGACAAATATCATCACTATTGAAACATGGATAAACACCAGCAAATAATTTCATTCAAGATGAACATTAGTTAAGATGAAGAATATCTTAACTGGGGACAGTCAGTGGTAGTGGGAATATATGTCTCTGAAATCTTGACAGCCAAGAAGGTGTGGAACATAGTTTACTAATATAATAGCCATATCAAATGCATTCAGTTTGTAATTGTACCACTGACTTTGTTAACTTCCATTAACTTTTTAAAATGAAGCCAAATAATGAGTGGATAAATTACTGTATTTGCCTAAAACTACTTACATGATTATCATGTATTATGTGCCTCTTAGCATCTGTAACAGAAAGTCATTACTTTAATTTCTCCCTTTCACTAAAATTGAGATTTACTGACCAAATTATGTTATGCCTGCAGCTGAAAGGATATTTTTTGATTGCACAAACAAGTCCAGTGTTTGTTTGAATTACCGAGCTTTCCTAATTGGATTGTTTAAAATTACTTGTATGTATCATATTCTGTATTACATATTTTATTATATTGTATGCACTCTATTTTGTAAATCTAAGTCTTCTGTTAAAATTATGAAACAGAAACTTAAGTGATGTATCGTATATACCTAACTATCCATTATTTTCATGTGACATCACAAAACGTGTTTACTCCACATCTGCCATTTTGATTCCCGAGCCACGCAAATTGGCACCTAACAACATTTTTCTTTCCACATAATTTTGAAGGCACGTCCCATTTTGTGCTTAAGGATATCCTAATACATTACATTCAGTTGTGCATGTCAACCGCATGAGACTGAATGCATGACATTTCCCCTTTTTTCTTCAAGTAAAACATTGAAATTTCAACCATCTTTGTTGTTCTTTCATAAGCAAATAGATCCACCAATAAACAAATGGATACACAAACAAGTAGAAATGGGTAATTTTTTCCAATTTTCATGGCTGAAATCAATCGTTTGCTTATCATTCAAGTCAAACAGCCAATCGTTAATATATAATTTCATATTTCTAAAAGCATTTCAAGAATAGTCTGTTTTGACATTCAGCATAAAGTCATGTTCTGTTAGGTACATGTATCATTTTAATACACTGAAGATGAACTTCTTGGAACATTTCTCGCTTTCATTCGGTATCCATCCTATTCCCTCATCTCCACCACAAATAAAATTTGTTTGTCAGCTGTCTTTGGCACAAGCACTTATTTTCGCGAAAAGCATTTGTACATAAAAGTTCTGGCATGATACACATGCTGTGAAACTTTACTTCTGTAACTGGTGTTGTATCGTATTTACGGCATGTTTTCGGACATGGTTTGTTTTCAGACACCGTTTTTTGGGGCAAATATAATATTTAAATGCCTTGTAATTTTCGGATGTTGCTCTGCTATAATTTATTCTACAGCTTATGTTTCCAGACACAATCTAAGAAGATCTGCTGTGTCGTTTTAAAGTAAAATTCACAGCGTGTTTGCCGTTAATTTAACTGATACAAAGTTCACGTCATTTGGTCACCAATATGATTGGTTGTCACTGTAGACATTGTTACGCACAAAACCACTTCAGGCAGGTGTGACAGTTATGGCTTTGATTAGAAACCATGACCCCTGCTTTATATCATTAAGTAATACATCAGAGAGTCGGTATGGATTAGTAAATTCATTGGCATTGTGCAACAAAACAAACACCTTATCCCTCAGGCATTATGTACCACAGTTTAAACATAGTTATTGTTCTACAGGTAATAAACCTCTTTGTAGACGATAAATATTGATTTTGGGTGCTACATGTTCGGTACATCGTGTGCTCTTTTAACGAAATCCAGATGGCTGCCTTTTATTTCCGAATACACGTCAAAGAAATCCCACAAGTTATATTATTAACAATTATCACCTAGACACCTTGAAATCTCTGACATGCATCAAAACAATCCTTGAGCAGTTGATTGTTTTGAGTTGGCAGGCTCTGCTCATTTTGAAGCTCCCCTCGGCTAGGTGGAAGAAAAAAGACAGAACAACAAGAAATAGATCACCTTTATTTAAAAAAAATACCAACATATTAATCACGCTGACTCGTATATTGGAACTTTCTTGCTTTTTTTACTTTTCCTAATCGTGTTACAACACTCACCCTATATGGAGCCTCTCACCCTTGGTGCTCCAAGATTAGCCATCATGCATGTATTGGTATTTCAACTCTCAATACTAAAATGTTTCTGTTATAAATATTTTCAGAATTATAATTCCAAAATCTTTTTATTTAGTTTGTATTAATATCTTAATTACACAGAAATAAAGCTTGCATGCATTTGTAAGGTAGATTTTAATGGTCACTGATTAACAGAGGGTTAAACTGTGGATTGCAAGATTACTAATATGGCGGTTCTTTTGGAAAATACGCACACAATCGTGGCTGTAATACATGTATGGCTGCATTTTCTGGTGGATGGACATGTATCAAATAGACAAAATAGACAAGTAATGCCTGTTTTTCATTCATTATCCTTTCCGTGGTGTTAGACAAAATACTTGTTTTACTTCACGGCAGCACGTTGTCATGTGAGCTAACGGTAACTTCGTTACGGGGGGGGCACAGATTTATCTTTCACTGTTTGTTTTCGGACACCTAATTAAAGAATTTAATGTGTCTTCGGACGACAAAAGAAGTAATTATTTGTTGCCGTCCAAAAACGTGCCGTAAATACGGTATCCTGAAGATCATTGTCCGGAAATACTCTTTAAAGATGACAATTTTAGGGATGTCATACAAATATTTTTAACAAATGTTAGTATTGCCTATTTGTCAAAAATAAAAGCAATATGATGGTTACAATTCTGCTTCACTATTTTGTCTTTCAATATAAGCCAGGGAACTTCCAGCTTTATTTTTAGTTTCTTGCTATAGGGGCACTTAATTTCAAGTATAATCTATGCATCATTTTGATGAAGTAAATATCCATATCAACAATTAAATCAGATTTTTAATTTGAATATACATGATGACTGATGATGATGAAGGTTTGTTAGGGACTCAAAATGGCAGCGCAAGGTGCACGTGTGTTACAATGTGGGTATTTGCATACACAATCGTAACATCTGTGAAAACAACCCATATTTCTGTATCCATTTGATCATAATTGTTCTTTAGTATGTTATTTAAAAACCAATGTGAAATTAATTTATCCCATCTCTATATCCCTTATCAATGAAACATTCTATGATGTTAGTTGTATAATTCTATGAATTTTCTGTCACAAAATTTTCAAAATCGTAAAATCCACCACTCTGCACTCTCGTTCACAGAAGCAACTTAAAATATGTTCTTGGGAGCAGTAATCATTTTACTGCTGATTAAAAAAAGTTCTTTGTAAACCCCTGTTGGGTTTAATGATTGGTGGCAATCGAGCATACAATCAGTACTGATGGGCAATATTTAATATAATTAATGATTTTAATGGTTTTCGAAAATCGAAGTGCACCATTTTTCTCATGACTGAGTGACACGCTATCGTGTATCAAGTTTCTTGTGAAATTAAAATAAATATTAAGCAGAGTGATCTAAAAATGATATATGACATTAAATAAAGATTTAAAAGTAGTGAAACATGTTTTTTTAAGAGCAAATCCTAAATTTTAACACAATGAAGAAGCACTGTCAGTTAGTGGAGTTGCCGTGCCATGTAACTGATGGTTTTTCCTTGTTTCTAAAAAAAGATGAATAGTCGAGGACTTCATTTGTATATTTTTTGTGCTGATTACTGTTGCAATTGGTGAGTAAATGTTTAAATATAGAAATTCATATTTTTGATAAACTGGTAATTCTTGGTCATATCTCTCTGCTGAAATGACGGAAAGGAGCTTAAGAAGTGAACACCAAGTTATTTTTAGCGTTTATCCTCATTCCAGTGTTTGAAGTTTGCTCTAATATTCTTCTTTTTTTGATGTAACCTTGATAGCAGTAACCAGGACTAGTTAAAAGAATGTATATTGTAAAAAATCTTTGAAGTGTACAATTCAAAATTTCAAATGCCTTCACATCGCAACTGCGGGATGTAGAGCACATGTTTACAAATGGCGGACATGCTGTTACATACAGCTGTCGAGTGTAGCTTTAACTGAGCAGCTGCTTTAATTGTGCAAATAAACTAATTTGTTTCATAATTATTTTCTAGATTCATTCTTGCAGCCGTATAAGTGATATTTATGCGTATACAGACTTCGTTTTGGTAGTACAGAGCATCTTAACAGGCGTCATCATGTAGTAAAGAGTTTGGCATCAAACGGTGTCATCATGCAGTAAAGGGTTAAATATTTTATTGGGAGAATCCTGGCCAGATTGTTATGAAATGCTTAGATTCAAGAGTAAATTTTTTTTTTGCCTCCGCTGCTGTTATAATGAGAGAAGGAAGTGTATTGTTTTGCTGCTGTCCATCCAATTGTCCATCATAAAAGACAGGTGGTCATTGATAGCAGAGGTTTATCAAACCAGGTTATACTGTATTTTGTCTCATTTAAATAAATATTTTAGAGATACAGCTATGGATTGCAGTGTCTTCACATGTTGTTTCAGCATGTTCTTGTACAGTTGTAGATGACATGGTCAAATTTTCAGGACATTTAAGGGATTGTTGTTTTGTTGTTTTACTTTCAGTTTTTTTTGCAACTTTTTTTAGATTTCTACAGTGAAAACCATATTAGCCTGATGATGATAAATTGTGATTCTGGACATACATATGATTAGTAGGGGTGAAATGATACACCTGTGCTGCGTATGGATATGATTCACGATACACAGCCTGTGATACGATACATATAGATACATATGAACTTGATAGTCAGTCCATCTTTGGAAGGTAGGTGGTGCCCCTTTATGTATGTTGACATACTGGTTGAATTTCCAGTATGCGTATTATAGATATATAGTTATCATTGTTACGAGTCTGTTCTCTTAACAAAAGTAACAGAAAAGAGTAAGGACAATAAGCTTTGTAAAATTTAACAAATAATTTATTTCCCTAGAAAAATTAGAAAAAAGAACTTACGGTTTTGCGAATTAAATCCAAAAATAATCCAAGAATTAAAGACACAAATCCTAGTAATAGAAAGTCCTGAATAAAATTTAGTTAAGTCCCAAAGAGATTTAAAATTGATGGCAGTGACATGTCTGTTATGGCCTGTGTCGTACTGATGTGTCAACAGTCTCTTGTTGAATCACAGAAATATTATTCCAGGTTTGAATTCAGTATAAATTCCAATGAACGTCTTTGTCTAAGAATTTTGTCAGAGCACTTTAGTATTTCCAGAGAAAAGAATCACTTGAATTCAGTAATTTGAAGAAAATAAAATTTAGCCCAAACTGGTTACAACATAACACAACTTAAAGTGCTAGATGTTAGAACACAACTGGTAAAATCTTGACAATCACAAGATAATATAGTTCTCTGTTTGACATCGGGTCACAAATTAGCATTTTCTAAAAACAACCATTACCCAATGGAAAATAACCTCCTTGAATGATCTAATAAGACTTGTTATTTAAAACATAATACCCTATAACATTCAGTTTGGAATCCCCAAAACCCTGACCCAAATCAACATGTTTACGCCTTCTTCTTTACTTGAATAATAATTTGGTCAATGAGCTTATACGCATAGAAAATAATGAAGATATTATTAATTGTTTACATCAATGAAATTAAAAAAAATAAAAAAGAAGTCAATCAGGTTAAACAGAACTGAACTCAGTTTTGGACAAGGTTAAGTCAAGTAAAGAATGTTACATTACAGTAACATGTAATGGAATAGTAAAAAATATAAAACTAACAGACAGAAAATTAAATTAAATATACATAACATCATATATTAATATGCATTTCTCATCAGTGACAAGAAAACAAAAAAATACCTTTCAAACAGTCCACATGTTGGATGTCAGTGAGTTTTATTCAGTGTTTTAGGCCATTTAATGGTGGCTTCATTTAACTGACATTAGCCACCAGGCCCTTTGTTTTGCATGGCTTGAATGCTTTGCCAAGTCTCCGGGATTATCTGTAGTGTTTTGATATTGGCCCCAATCTATTGAGCTACAGATTTGCTGACCAAATCTCCCTGAAATCATGAATCTGCCAAGCATAAGTATTTCAAAACATCTGCCAAGCATAGGTATTGCCAACTAAAATAACATTTGCCAAGCACAGGTATTTCCAGCGAAAACAACAACTGCCAAGTATAGGTATTCCCAGCTAAAACAACATTCAGTAGACTGTTTGCAACTATCATAATCCATCAATCAAGATGTTATCGACCTAACAACCAATCAAATTGTGACTCATGACAAGTGCTGATGCATTTGTTGTACGTACATAAGTTGTTTTACTTAACAGTATTTCAATGTTGAGTAATGTGTCATGTATAACAGACTGCAGTTAACTATTTGGTGTGTGTGTGTGATTTGGACTTTGTAGCTTTAAAAAAAATTCAGTCATATCGCTACGATGTCTGCAGTGTAGCAGTTTATAGTGATGTCAAGCACTGAGCATCATGCAGCAGACATGTAGCATGATGTCCCACCCAGTCACATTATCCTGACACCAGACCGACCAGTCCTAACACTAAGCTAGGCCTAAATGAAAGTGGTACTGATTTGTTGCCCAATATGGCTATGACATCTTCCATCTTGAAAATTTTATCACAACTTCTTCTGCATGGATGGTCATGTCAGCATGGGGCTTTCACTAAAACACTCTTACAATATCTTATTGCTCCTGAATCAAATTGGTCCCATTCTGATGTTTGATGTCCAATATGGTCACTGCAGTGGCCCTCTTGAAAATCTTGTTATTGTTAATCCTCCTGAATGAAAAGTAATAATGCCATTGGGGTTTTTACCAGAAGACTTCTTGTGCTGTATAATTGGTTCCAAATTAAAATAGTATTGATATGATATCCAATATGGCCAACACAGTACTCCTCTTGAAAATACTGTTATTTCTACTCCTCCTGAATGGATGCTCATATCAGCATGGGGTTTTGATGTCTAGTTGGTCCTAATGGTGCCATTCAGACATGCAGTATGCCTAGCATAGTGGCCAGCTTAAAAATCTTGTTATCACTATCTCCTGAATGAATGGTTATATCAGCATGGAATTTTAACTGATGTCTAGCTGGCCATAAATGAAATTGGTGCTGATCTGACTTCTAATATGACTGCCACATTGAAGATCTTGCAGATCTTGTTATCATTACTTCTCCTAGATGGCTGGCCATATCAGCATTGTGCTTCCACCAAGAGACTTGTTATGATGTCTAGTTGATATGAAATAGAAATGGTACCAATCTGATCTCAAATATGGCCACCATAGCATCCATCTTGAAAGGCTTGCTGTTGTTACTCCTTCCAAACAAAGTTTTGTCAACATCATGCTTCCACCAGAAACTTATTATGATGTCTTGTTGGTCCTAACTGAAATTGGTTCCAAGCTGATGTCCAATATGTACACCACGGCAGCTAATTGAAAATCTTGTTATCGTTAAAGAATATCAAAAATGGTTTCAGCACTTGGCAGTTAAAGGAAGAAATGGTCTTATCTTGAATTCCTGGAAATTGTTTGTTGCCAGTAGAATGTCAGTATTGTAGAGGGACTCTTGTTTGTTTTGGCTGCAGTGGGAGTATAGTGTTTTGTAGAGGTACACATTATTTCAGTTGAATGGTTTAATACGGTTTTTTTTCCCGGTTGTACATACCATGGTACTTTTTCACTGTACCGGTACTTTGATGGTTTCCTTTAGTAAATTAATTCCTGATAAATATAATATTATGTTTTTCATAACAAAGTAATGATTATTATTTTGTTTTACAAACTGTTGTATTTGTCACCAATTATATTTGAAAATTACAAATATAATTGTATTAATGATGCTTTAATCACATATTTTATATAATTATATTAATGATGCTTTAATCACATATTTGACACATGTCACATATAGTGTTGGCAGCCCACTCAAAGTTGCCCCGCCTATTATATTATTAGGGTGGCTAGTAAATTGTAGGCTTTAGTGTCAGCACTTCTAATTTTTATCAATATGCTCTCTAAAGTTAGCACAATGTCTTTCCTAGGGTGTCAGCAATAGTATATTCTTAATCATCCCACTTTAGTTACATTTTTTAGATCACAACTTACACAGCATTAACATACACATAGCAAGTACATGTGCTCAAATGTACGAACCATTTAATTTTTGTTGGGAAGTTGACTGTGAGTGATATCTCAAGATAAATTTTTTTTTCTTCAGATAATATAATGGATACAAGATGGTTTTATTTTGTTATAAATCAGATCAAGTTATTTGTTCCAGCTATTGACAGACATAAATTTGAAATAAAAAGAAAAAGTATCAGACCCCTGCCCAAAAATATTAAAGTGTTGGTCACTAATATAATTGCAGTATGTTCAGAAACAGTGCAGTATACCGTGGTACAGAAGTTTTTGTTTTACCTGGCCCTAGTGTTTTGCATACATAAATCTGATTTATCTTCAGTATGGTAAAATTCCTTTTCTTTGCAGACAAGTAAGAGCAAGGTGGTCATGTTCAACTTAGCAAGCATATGTCTGTTCCTGCCACAGGTGAGGAACATCAATTTTCAAATGACAACTTTACATACTTATTTTTAGAAAACTAATGCTACAGTTACAGCAGCAATACATTACCAGATATTATTGTGTTGCTATACCTTTTTCTGTTGCTAGTCCCAAGTTAAAGGAGATTACTCCCTCCAGTTAGTAATTGGAGGTTTAGAAAGAAAAGCCATAATCCCAGTCAATTTACAGAATATCATCCATCTTTTCTTTGGACTCGGTGCAGTCTCTTTCATCATCTAACTTGTCTTTTGGTATTTCTAATGTCATTTGTGTCCTTTTGTTAGTGTGTTGTCTTTGATATTTTCTCCTTAGTCCCTGCCTAATTCTCATGTATATGCCTCCCTTTTCTTTGAATTTGAGGGTTTTGAATACCTTGCTAGTGAAGCAGTGCTTTTTCATTTTTCATCCCTCAGTAATTAACAGGTGTGAGGGTAAGTATTATCTATCCAATTATTGTTCCTTTTTTTTGTTTATTTCTTATATTTCCTTGCAGCATTCAGTATGCCTTAAGGTTTGAGTAAATGTGGTCATAGAAAGAAAGCTTGAGACAAATAACCCCACCTGCTTACCATGTGCTGTATGTGTACGATTGGATGGTTGTACTCTTTGTTGTCATGGGCCTGACAAGGGAAGGACTTGACAGAATGTTGCTCTGTCTTATGACCAGAAACAGTTGACCTGTTCCTTCCTCTTGATGACAGCAAATTTTAATACTGTTTGAATGATTTGACATGTTTTGCCTTTTTCTTTTACTTTATATACATTTTACATAATTTTAGCATCTTTATGTTTTATATTTATCTTGTAATTAATATGTACATTTATTCAAAAGGGTTTATCATCCTAAATTTTTGTGCAGTTTATTTTTACATATTTGGAACTTTACTACATAGCCATTTTTGTGCTGAGGTGTCATAAAACATTGCTACATACATTCTTCTTCATTACTAGAAGATCCCCTCTGTTCCCAGAAGGGGTCCATGGCACTTCACGTTATAGGAGGTCACCAGCTTTAGTAAGTGAAGGGTCCATGGCTCATTTCAGGATATAGAAATTGCCCACTTTCACATGGGTGAGATCACTGACAAAGGGAAAAAGGTCAGCTCCCTTGATGGAGGTGTTGTTTTTATCTTTATTTTTTGTAACTCCTGGTAGATGTTTTTATTTAATTTTTGTAATTTTTATTCCTGACTGTAAATTGTGTAGATTACTTAGATTTTACCAGCATGACTAGGGTCTGTTAGGAGCATAAAATTACACAGGATTTATAAATAGATGATTACATGTGTGCTGACAATCACTAATAATAGTCTTAATAATAAGACTTAATGACAGCTTTGGGTTAATTTCTTATTGGCTGATGGGGTTATGAATGGTTCTAGAAGAATTCAATAACTTTCCAATGGTTGGGCTAGGTAACATGAATAGACAAGTTCGAGATAAGTTGAGTAGTAAAATTTGTCACATGAGGTATGTTGTGAAATATAGTTCTAATAGAAGGTGTATATAAGGAGAGAATTGAGCAATCAGATTCATTTCTGTTTTTGGAGTCATTCTCCCTTCTTGAGTTCCTGTCGTAAATCTGCAAATGTGTTTTATGCTGTACTTGGATATTATTTAAGAGGAAAAACATCTGTTTGGACTGTTCAGTGGAAATAGAAAGTGGTCATTATTTGGACTATAATATTATTCTGGAACTATTTTTAATTATTCAGAGGAGTTCTGGACAATGCCATCTTGAGATTGTCATGATTCTTGGCAGACTATTACATTTATGGTTTTGAAATTTATATGGAACTTTTCTTTCTTTTGGACTTTCACAGCACATTATCAGGATTATTTTGGATTTACTTCATAATACTTTAAGTTCCTCTCACATTTTTATCAAAAAGGTCCATATTTTTGGATAGCTATATTTAAGCAATATTATTCACTTGACCAGAGAAGTCAATGGCAATTCATAACAAAAGAAGTTGATGCACCCCAATCCCAAATTTATACCTGCATTTTTCACATCTGATGGTAATTTTTAACACCATGAGATGCTCACTCTGCAAACACAAACCCTTTTCCTGCATGATAATTCTGCAAAACCATTGTGTACTAAACAGGCTGATGCAATTGAAAGTGGTTGTCATCCAAGTCATTTTTGAGATATCCTACTTGCCCTGAACCCACGTGTTTACTGCTGTGGGGGACTAGCTCTTCTTCCTATCTGACTATTGGTATTTCACTATCTACATACTGTGGTAGAGCGTCCGCCTTGAATACGGGAGGTCACGGGTTCGACCCCCGGCTGAGTCATACCAAAGACTTTTAAAAATGGTACTAACAGCTGCCTCGCTTGGCAAGAGGTTAGTGTTAGGACTGGTTGGCCTGGTGTCAGGATAATGTGACTGGGTGGGACATCATGCTACATGTCTGCGGCATGATGCCCCAGTGCTAAACATCACTATAAACTGTCACACTGCAGACATCGTTGACATCATTGCGATATGACTGAAAAATTGTTAAAGCTACGTTAAAAATCTAAATCACACACACACACTCTACATACTGCAAAATAACTTTGGGAGATGTATATGCCTGACATCAGTTTCAAGAACAACACAAGCCCAAAACATCTAGTTCACAAATGTATCTATATCTTTAATTAAGAAACAATCATAGCTGAAAAAGTCACACCATAGCCTTAAGTAAAGAAATTTGACAGGGGCCAATTTATGAAATTATTCCCTGCTGCCTTAAGAATTTGACTCAAAATAGTTTGTCAAAAGTTGTGTACATGTCACATGTTTAGACATTATCTAGTAAAATGGTATCAAGGAAACTTTTTTTGTAAGCAAAACTAAAGAATTCATTAAGCTTTTAGAAAAGTGACTACTTTGCATCAAAAAGCATTGCATTTTTTACATTGTGAGTTATGACTGACTGCATTTCTTCAAAGATTTCAAATTGTTTGCGACCTCATATGCTTTTTTTCTTTGTTTACCACCATAGCATCAGGACAGAATCAGAATTCTTTTTCAATGCTTCTTGAATGCCAAGCAGAGATTGGGGAGTTACAAATTTTAGGAGTGAATGACAGAAATGTTGCGTTAGTTAATCAGTGACAGAACTGAAAAGTTTGTATAAACTCTTCTAGTCTACTTAAAGAAACCACACATTCAAATAAATAATATGCTTTAGAAGTAATTTTACACAGATAAAAGAAACAGTTCCTAACCTTTCATTATTATTCTGGAGATGCTAATAGGAGCATCAATGATGTGTGGGTATGATTTTGGGGGCTAATCACATCAGCAGTTTAGCTAATCAGGAGAGATCAAAGTTTAATCAGTTACCATTAGGCCATGCTGGAATATTGATATACAGATGTGTGGGACCCTGGTAAGCTTACAAAGTGACATCAAATAAATTCATTGATACATGGCCACTGAAATTGACAATACATATATAATTACTCAGTACAATTTAACAGAAAATTCTTCTGACACCAATTCACTTACAACTGACTTAAATGATTTCTGGAGTTTACTAAATCATAGTAAATAATAAGATAAGGCACAGAACAAATATTAAGTGGAAAATTCAGTTCAAGGTAAAAGCCATTTCAGTTGCTTGGGTTTTAATAAGCATGTACTATAAAACATAACTCTTGCGGAAGCTAAATCTGTCCATTTAAGTCACTCTCTGGTGCCCATAGATCATAATGAGTATCTGGATGAGATTCGGTCTATTGTTTCTTTCAGCATGACTGACTAATTAATTCTAATATTTTACCATGCATAATGATACCAGCAAAAAGAAAAGAAACAAGTGATACTGATATACGTTTAACATTCAACGAAAACATCAGAATTTCAGCAGAGAAACTGTGTATTGTCAAATGCATAAAACTGCCACTTAATTTTAAGCTTTTTCTCCTTTGTTAACTGAACCTAGAAATTTCAAGATCTATGCATGACAATGATACATTTCCTATTATCACCCAAGTGTGTAATATGCATCTCTTATGTCAACTTTACAGTGTGGTCATGAAGGTAGAAACTAAGTAGGTGTGCTAAAACTTTCATTCTTCTCACCCAAAATATAGAAAGCAATATGCCATATGCATCACTGTTTCCAAGATTGTTCCATTAGTGGCATTCACCATTTACAACAAAATTTTTATTTATGATTTCTGGGCACTAGGTATTGTGTTAAGTGGCAGTCACTGAGTTTGTGTCACCAGGCATCGTACACCAGACTCTGGACACCTGGGCTTCAGGTGTCAATCACTGGGTATGGTGATTGGTACCAGTCTCGCATTTTGTGTCTCAGGTCACCAGTTACCAAGCACTGAACATCAGTCTTAAGACCATTCACTGGGATTTAAACACTGGTCTTGGGAAATGGATCAGTAATATAATCTCATTTCTCTGTTTCCATTCAATCCCAATAGACTCTCCTTAGAATTTTTTCATGTATTTATATGATCCTAGATCTTTAGGTCAGTAACAAGACTTAAACTAGGTGCAAGTATGTAGCCATTGCACTATAAATGGTTACTGCTGTACATGTCCAGGAGCAAAACCATGATGAATATTGTTGTCCTCCACTGTGTAATGGAAATGCTAGAATCCTTAAAGACTTAAGCTTCCAGTATATTCCATATTTGAAGATGAATAAGCTACAAAATCAATGAAATGTTGCTATGTTATGATGAGAAACCACTCATCAGTATAAGGAATGACATTTTCATTGTTTGATCAGCAGCCATCTCCTTTTTAAAAAAAGAAAATGACAACTTTATTTGTAATATTTTTTATGTGACAAGGAACAGTCAGTCTTAGAACAATGTAACAATGTAACAAGCCCATCTGGTTTTCTAACTCGTCAGTTGTTCTTACTACATTGAAGTTAATAATTCACACACCCATCCACATTGAAAGCAACATTGCTATTACTATAATTATGGAGAGAAATGAAAAATTAAAGTAATGTCTGTGAATTTATATTGATCAGTGTGCACATGTTTATGATCAGTGTTCCAGTAACTTACTAGGTTACCTGACTGTTCCAGTTGCCTAAGTGATTAGAGCGTCCGCCTTGGATATGGGAGGTCACGGGTTCGAACCCTGGCTGAGTCATACCAAAGACTTATAAAAAATGGTACTAGCAGCTGCCTTGCTTGGTGCTCAGCTTTAAGAGGTTAGTGTTAGGACTGATCCGCCAGGTGTCAGGATAATGTGACTGGGTGGGACATGATGTCACATATCTGGGGCATGATGCCCTAGTGCTAGACATCACTATAAACTGCCAGACATCGTAGCGATATGACTGAAAAATTGTTAAAGCTACTTTAAAAATTCAAATCACACACACACACACACACACACACACACATTCCTTTACATGTTAGTATAAATGGCATATGTTGTTGTTATTGTTTGTTGTGCTGAATTGCCTTGCTTGTCCTCATTTTCATAATACATGAATGTTAATGAAGATCTTATTAAGAACTCTGTGGGCTGTGAGTTATGATGACCTGTCATGGGGAAGGTGTCAGATTGATACCTGTCAGTGTTCCCATTCAATCCCTATGGGGCTTAGGGACTCCCACTATTTGGTGGTGAGTTTGCCATGTCTCCTATTTCTGCCATGACACCATGAATGATTTTGCCATGGCTCCTTGGATTGGTGGATTATGTCCAGGTCCTCCAGCCTTATTATCAGTGGATGGTGAGTGGGAAGTGCTCTGTCCTGTCTCCCCTCTCCCCTTGAACAGAGACAGGACAGTGAACCCTAAATCATGAAGTCCCTTTCTCCAAGGAAGGAATTGAGACCTAATTAGTCCTGTCTAACCCAGAGACTGAAAAAAGTACAATGAACTATCAGTTTTAGTTGGCACCCTTGGGATTCCAGAATAACCAGTCACATTGGGCCCTTCTTTTCTTGTGATGTTTCCATCTTTACTCCACTCTATGTGTCAGTTAATGGAGGAAGTGTTTATCTTTGATAAGGCAAGAGAAATATTCTGGTTAATAGCCTGTTAAGACAGGCAAAGCCTTCACGGAATGGTCTCTGCATCAGTCAATTGCAGAGACACTTTTTATGTATGAGGACAAGTGTTGTAAACCAACTTTTTTTACCCTCTGAAAGGTACCTCTGATATTTTGGTAGCCAGCATCTTGAGTTGGATTGTGCAGACTATTAAAAGAACTCATCAGTCTTTTGCAGAGAGCATTAATTTGTTGAAAATCAGAGCCCATAAGGTCAGTGCTATTGCTCCATTTTGGGCTTTTGTGAATTATTCTTCCTTGGATGATGGCATTAAGCCAACTACTAGCAGTCTCCCTCCACTTTCTCACCATTTTACTTTGATCAGTATCACACTAGAAGAAGCTTTTTTGCTTTGGGGCCATTTTTATGAGCCCAACAAGTTGTCAATCCCTTCTCCAGTATGCTGAATAGTAATGTAAGTTCACATTTACAGCTTATCTCATCCTCCCACTGGGCTGACAAATTCAGCAGTGCAATAATAGTAGGTTATGTATTTCTGCTGCAGTGTTGCACCCTGAGCACAGCATCACAGGTTTCCTACAAGTTGTTGCCATATGTAACCCCAAATCTTGATGCCTCTGCATGCTTTTTTGTCAAGAAAGAAATAGAAAAATACACCTACTACATTTCTTTAAAGCATGTCCATCCATGTTTGTGTTGGTGTTACCAATGGCCATAGTCACTAAAGGCAACAAAAACTGTAAGATGGCAATTAATGTCCATTTTAAAAAAAAATGTTTTTGGCAACCAAACCATTCAAGGCTTGTGGTAGTCTGCTGAGTTACAATATAAAGTCTTTGACAGCCGTTTGTGTAATGTATTTTTGAGGCTGAAGGTACACCTGTAAAGACAGAGGCGTAATTTATTTAGAGGTTAAATTATTGATAAAAGGAAAACATTTATGCTAATACACAACTTGTCATTGGATTAATTATTAATTTTAAAAGTAATTCAGAAAAAAATGAGAATTATTATAATAAAAGCTGGTTGATAATGAGTGAACACTAAAGTTAAATGAGAGCAAGATCTGGACCTGAAAATTCCATAGTGAAGCTCTTTACAGGTGAACCAGAAATTCAGACATGTTATTTTTTTTTGTGACTTAAGCACTTGATAAAATATTACAGAAAGAATGTAAACAACCAAGAAAAAGATGATAGTAAGTTATGGATGATGAAGTTAAGGTAGCAAAACTGTCAACACAAAGATTATCTCATTTTTGTTTGAACAACTAGTGCATTAAATAATATCTGGGGTTGGGTTGGGTTTGGGGGTTTATTTATATGCCTCCAAATTTGGAGGATAGGGACACATTGTCCCCTGCCCTTTGGATTTGAGATGCAGTACTGGTGCTTCTAAACTGTAGTTTTCTGAGTAAGGTTGGGGTAAGTCTGATTTTGTTTATGTAATACTTTTCTTCTGTTGTGCCCAGTTTCCTCCTCCCTTCTTGCTCTCATGTCCTTTCAGTTTTGGGCCAGGTCAAAGAAGAACATTATTCCAGTTGTTGGAAGTTGACTAAGGTATCAGACAGGGATCATTTTTTTTTCTAATTCTAGATCTCTGATTACAAAATACTAATTAGAGGAGGGAATAATCACCTTGGACAGGGGATTAATTCCAGGAATTGATATAGCAACACAGTAATAGCAGGTATATATTATTTTATTAAAATTAGCTTTGTCTCCCAGATTCATTTTAACATCATTGTTTAGACAAACAAGAACTTGTTTTTTTTCTATTCAGCATGTTTAATTAAAAAAAATTATTTGATATGATATTTCTCCATTACAGTAAATGCAGTTCTTCATTATCCTTTCATTAATAACCAGATAATTGATTTGGTCTGGGATTGGTCACTTTTCCATGAAATGACCCATTGATTGATTATGATTTCTGTTATTTTGGTTGGAATTCAGTTCTTAGCCATTCCTGTTGCTATAAACTTATGATATTTATAAAACAAAAGTTCAGATTTTGGTAAGATATCATTTAGGTTATTATCAATTGTTATCAGAAATTAATGATTGATCATGAAATTTGATCCAGTTCAAAAAACTTAATCAGTTATCATCTCCATTGTTATTATCATCTTTCTTGTTTCAGGATCAGCTTACACATTGGGGGCCTGGTACTACAGAAGACATTATTTCCCCTTATCTGACCTGATTATTTCAACATGGATGGATCAAGATGCTTTATAAATGCTTGTTTACCCATATTAAAATTCACAAATCTTTGTCAAAGTTTTGATTATAATCAGACACAGGCATGAGAATCTTCAAGGAATTCCCAAATTTTAGGGATTTTGTACTTGTTAGTAATGATTAAAGGTAGCTCCCAATCGGTCCAAAATGATCAGTATTGAAGAATTTTCTGAGGGAGGTACATAGTATCAGGCTAGTTCTCTGACACTGAAAGGAATGTTGAAATTTATCATTCTCATGCCGCAGACTATAGGGTTAATATTTATTTCAAACTACCAGCCTGTCTATGAAATAATGTCAAATTTTCAATTTTGGTACACATTCTCCATTCTGTTATGTGAAAGTTTGTAATTTTTCTCTGGGTAAACTTTATCTTTGTATTTTAGCAGGAAATAGTATGTTTCAAATGGTAATCAATAGTTTGCTTTGTTAATTTTTTTTTTTTTTATCTTGTTAGTTCTCGTTAGTGTATATACTTTGCCTACTGAAAAGAAATCTTGTATAGTTCAACTCTTCTATCATGAAATTAGCTTTCCATTGGAAAAGTGCAAGTGGTCAAGAGCAGAATAATGAAATATATCCTGAATATGAGCTAACATCTGGATTGTTATTAGAATGTGTATTTCAAAAGTAATATTTCTTCTTGTGCATACAAGAACTGTATGATGAGTACAAGGTGATTAATTTCATGTTTTGAAATATTAAGCCTCATTTATGCCATACTGCTATTCTCATCATTTCATTTAATTATCAGAATTGGAGTATGGTATTTTTTGAAAATCTAAATTGGTGGTTCCCAACGTTTTTGAGTTTGATGACCCCTTCTGACCTTAGAAAATGTCGCAGACCCACACATACCAATAGATGTACTTTTAGACTCAAGTAAATGAGAAAGCACATACCCCTTGGAATAGCCTGGTGGCCTCCTTCGGAATAACTCCCCCATCCCCCGGGGGTCTGCGGCCCACATGTTGGGAACCACTGATCTAAAACTGTTCATGTAAAACAAATATTTTGCTTCACTAATTGTATTTTAATAAGATGTTCACTTTTCTATCAGAAAGTGACCTTAAGATTTCAGTTTACAATTGCAACAAACTTTTCCCCATACTCTACAGTTAAACTATTCACATATTTTACACAGAAAAACTTGACTGATAGTGCATAGAGATTTAATAAATGTGCTCAAAGTATACAGAACAGTTAAATTTTAAGAAGTCAGTCTGAAGTTGTCGTATTTTACTGACTTATTATGGTACATTTTGAACAGCATAAACTTGTCAAATGGGACAAGCTCAGGATGTCTTATGACATTTAAATGATAATACTCAAGCACAGTGACAGCACTTGTCAGCATGAGTCCTATAACAGAATGCATCCTTACTCTTAGTCACTATGCAGTTTGATGCTTTCTCAAAGGCACGGTAAATATTGTCCTGAGTGAGCTCAATCTGGTATCATGATTTGTGATGGACAGCATTCAGAAATACCCTATTTAAATTTCAAAAACCATATCAGTCCAAAGCAGTGAGTAAAATTGCAAATATATTTATATGTATTTTTCAAATAAAAATAGTGTAGTCTAAAACAGCAAGAGTAAGTCCAATTTTCGCATATACAGGAGGTAACTGTTAAACAGAGGTTAAATTGTTCAGGAAATATCCATCATTAGGAATCTGGTAGTTAATGGAAGATTGGATTGCACATGCAACATCATTGAACAATGTACAACCAGTCTGAGTTAAATGTCTGGTTGAAATCGATGCATTTCATTTGAAAAGAACTAAAGGACATCTTGTTGATAATCTGTCATGCAGCTAATGTAGCAGACTACAGTCAGAAGCACAGCTAGTCAAAGAACTTGGTCATTAAGGAGTATTTGAACTTGTTTTATATTCTCCCTTTGTCCCTCCTCCTCCTCCATGTCCAGTGTATTTTATAGGTCATAGTCCGTGACAGAAGGTTTGGTGCAGTCAGTATACATGATGATGATATCAACAGCATTATTTGTAATTATGTTTTTATTTTTGCACTATATTTTAATCTGCTTGTGATCTGAAGTTAATTTGTAATCAGATAACACTTGTGTCAATGAATTTCCTCTTATGATATATTCTGGAACATTGTGCATGATTAACTTTATCTGTATTCAACTTAAATGGTTTTTCTTATGAAATAAATTTGATAGATATTCTGTCCATAATAATTTAATTCTACTGGTCAAACACAAGACGACCATGTGCAGTGGACATGTGTATGTCATCTGTTAGCAATTTGTTGATCAAAATTCCTGCTAAACTATTTGCAGGAAAATCATTAAACTTGGCATATGGTTTCATTCATGGAGATATTGTTCATACTTAATCAAAAAAAGGTGCAAATTGAACATCAAATATGGCTACCATCCTAAAAATCTTGTTATTGCTACTACTAGAGAATGAATGGTCTATTAGCAATGGTGTCTGTCCTGAAAATCATATCGCTACTTCTCTTGAACAGATGTTCATATTAACCAGGGTCTTCCACTTAAAGATCATGAAATGTAGATGGTCTTAAATATGTATGGGAAAGATTTTACATTCAACAAAGCCATCATAATGCCATCTTTAAAATCTTGTCACTACGCTGATTGGATTGTTATATCGGCATGGGGATTTTACATAGGAACATTGTATGAAATGTAGATGATCTGAAATAAAAATGGTACCAGTCTGACATCCCACATGGCCATCATGTAAGCCATCTCGAAAATCTTGTTATTGCTGCTCCATAATGGAGGGTCATATCAGTATGGGCTTTTAACTAAAACACTTTTGCAATAAATAGTTTTGTTCTTCATTACAGTGATGCGGATCTACTCCACAAAATGACAACTGTTATTGAAAGAATGATGCCATTGACAATGAACTTCCACAAAAACACCTCTTGCAGTAATGTAATTGGTTCTGAATGAAAATGGTGCTGATCTCACACTATCACCATACCTGTCTGCTTTTGTGAACAAATCTGAAAATCAGACTGACTTAACCTTGGGGTCACTATTTCACTTCTTGCATATTATTCTTCATCAGGCTTATGAACATGATTTGTACCTATACAAGTGAATTTTGTCCAGAATTATATTAAGTTGCATATTGATAAACAAGTTGATAGCACTCTGACATTGATTTAAATGTCAGTGGTTTTGACTCTGGTTTTTATCTACGATGGGTTGTGAGCATGATAATACAATCAAGCATGAATGGATTTTTATCCACCACAGGCAATGGATATAAGATAAATACCTTGCATGCTTTCAGTTCAGCATATCTATAAAAAAAAATTATGGATTAACCAAAATTTGCGTTTGAGTATGTCATAATAAGTGTCTGAGAGTAGTTCAGTGATCTTTAGTCCATGGTATCGGGTTCAGGATTAAAGACCATGATGATGATTACAGCACTTGTCTTGTGAAGATGATGACTCGTGCATAGTTTTGTTCACAAATTTGGTAGTTTGGAGTTTCTCAGGAATATGATTCAGCAATTAGGAAAGATAAAAGGAGAAAAGAAATGAACATCTCATGAATTCCTTCAAATTCTTTTAGACTAGTAGAGTATCAGTCCCTTCAAGGGACTGGTGTTTTTATTATGAGTGGGTTAATTGCTGACATAATTTTGAGCTTCACGTATCTTTACTTTTATTTGCTTCTTGTTGATAATTGCTCTTTTTATTTTACAGCTGTACTAGTAAATGATGTACATATCCTTATAAACAAAGCACAGTGCAATAATCAAGAAAAGAACTGGAGGTTGCAGCTTCTATTTGTAAATTAGAGCAATTGATCTCTGAAGGTCAACACAAAAAACAATCAAATAAAAGCTAGTGGAGAAATGAGCAAATTAAGCTTGACATGGAAGGTAACTTATACCCGTGAGGTCACATGTATATTGAGATTGTAAATAGCACAGATAAAATATTTTAAATCCAAAGTACACTGTATCAGCATAGAAAGCTTTCAGGTCTTGGTGATGGTATGAAATAACATAAAATTATCCTGTTTTTTATGTTTTATGCCCATGATTTCTTTTCTTTTTTTTCTTTGCTTGTTGATTCATGGTATGTATAAATAAATGAAAACTATTCATCATGTTCATCATTTTTTTTTATTTACAAAGCATGCAAAGCACATAACAACACACAACAAAAGTTCTGTACCATAGTACAGTGGTCCCCCTCTCATATGGCCACCCCTTCTGCACCGGGAAAGTGGCCTTATAATACGGGTGGCCTTTCCAGAGGGGGACTAAATTTTTTGTGAGAAGTGTATGTAATATACGTAGTAAGAAACCTACAATCTTCAAAGCATTTAATATCTTCATTTAATATCTTCGTTTAAAAGTAACATGAATTATTAAAAGGTTCTTTTTGTTATAATAATAGGCTTATTTCAACTGAATATGCATTAATAGTTCTTATTCTTGGCGTAAACATGATATGCGAGCAGCTGTTGTTGTCATGCACATTGCAAATCCATTCAAAAACATCATTTAAATCTTGGTACATGCATAATTCTCTTTCCGTTTGCTCCTTTTTCCCACTGCTGCTGAATGTCCTTATTGGTTATGATGTTGTTTATTTAAGTCTTTTTAACATAAAATTGTTTTATTCAAGTCTTTTCTAAGCTAAAATTGTTCGGCAAGTCCCCCCTCCCCACCTCACCCAATGTCGTCGAGTACAATAACCCACTTTTTTCTAAAATAATTGTCTCCATTACATGATGACATGTTAATGTTTGGTAAAGATTTATTCGGATGTTGCTAACTGTATGCGATTTAATTATGCAGATGAAACTTTTGTAGAGCAGACGAAATACCTTCTTCATAAAGGAAGTGATAAATGTATTGTCACGTGATTTTTCGGGCTTTGTCTGGTACCATTTTGTTCAAGGTTATTCTCTGTGTGTCTGCACAAAATCTATTTTTAGCCTATGCAGACCCTGTTATCATCAATGTTGCCAACTACAAGACTGATAAAACAATTTTTCTTCATTTAAACAAAATGCCATGTGTTTTTAAAGGCAGCGATCTTGTCATGTGATTCATTAGTCGCAGTCTGGTACCCTATTGTTTTTACATTTCTTTACATTAAGTGAGAGAAGCTAAAATGGCTTCGATATGTACGCAGATTTGACCTGAACAATAGCACCTCGCGGCCGTTAGGATTTGTAATCTTGACAGTTATTGTCAATAGTAATAGCCACTAATTATGAAAGTGAACAAGCTCAACATCTTACTAAGGGAAGCCATAAAGGCTATCAAACCAGTTTCCCGCCGACTTGTGTATTGTACGTCAATACCGCCACTTCTCAGCTGTTACTACTGTTCAATAATTGTAATCTTAACAATTATCAGAGTGACTAAACCGGACATCTCGTGATAACACAGCAGTAAGGCTACTCGGATTACGTGTACTTACCTTTTTGTGCAGATTAAAATTCGAGTCTTTCTCAGATATATGGAATAAATGTGGTTTCTCGTGAGGCATAAATGATATAATATTAACCTTAGTGGTACATGTATTTCAGTCAACACTTCTTTCAGTAACGAAAACCTGACATCGGGAAACAGAAATCGGATTACTTAACACATGTTATGAATAAAATACTGGTTCTGGATACATATTACAAAATAAAATGCGGCCGCTTGTGAGGGGTAAATTTTATAGTTTTGCATTAATGTGCTGGCCGCTGGTCGTGTTAGCAGGGTGGCCTTTCGTGAGGGGTACTTTTGAACATAAACTCGTCAGTGCCGATGAATTCTGGCCGTAAGGAGTGGGTGGCCGCTGGTCAGGGGAGCGTTCAAGATGGGAACACTGTACATGCATCATGAGGGCACAACTTGGTAGCAAACATATCTATCAAACTTTATCATGCACACTCACACACCAGGGGCTTACCTCTTGGATCTGGGCCTGAACTAAGGGCCTTGGTGGCCTCCAGACCTACAGCCTGTTTGTTTTTTCTGCTTTTTTAATTCTTCCCACATGTTATGTCTGCACTTGGTACACTAGTTTTTTCATTTGCTTCATGCTGTTGGTATCTTGAAAATCTTATCACTAATCCTCCTGAATGGAAGGTTATATTGATATTTGGTTTTCACAAGAAGATACCTGCCCAGGTCAGCCTTTGTTGGCTGCACTAATGTGTTTTTGGGAGGGGCACTTAGATCCCATTTCCTTGAAATGAAATAATCAATAATGTTAAGAATGCTGTTAAAATTAACAAAATCAAATAGATCCTAAATGAAAATTGTGTTGTTCAGACCTCCAATAGGACAACTGCCTTAAAATTCTTGATATTGCTACTCCTGGATGAATGGTCATATATACATGGTTTTTCACCGAAAAACTGCTATGTCCAGTTGATCCAGATGAAAAGAATGTCTTGATATAAAACTTTATGAAATTGTTAGGAATGCAATGAGGTTTTGACATTAATAAAGATAGATAGTTTTGCGCATTCATCTGCTATGTGTAATGGAACAAGAAAATGAGAAATAAAACGGTAAAAATCCAGCTGTCTGGCTTCTCAAGCTGTGGAGGAGCTCATTGTGGTAATTTGCATAGGTAAAAGTTTATGTTGCAGAACAACCCAATTCCTCTAAAGTTACATGTAAATCAAAGAGATGCAAGATGCATGTTGAAAAACAAAAGTTGTTACACATCATTGCCTTGAATAAGAATGTTTAAGCCTTCTGTATTAAATATTATCGGCAGTTTGTGAATAGCGTCAACGTTTCATTGAAGTTGGATTTTACTGTATATATAAAACACAAAGCATGATTATTTCAGTTGTCAGAATAGTGTTCAAGTGAGATTCATTTTTTTTATGCTAGAAGCAATAAACTAACAGCAAAGCAAGCAAAAGTAAAATACAGAACTCCTGGTTGACAGTTTTACTTGTGAAGCACAACAGCAAAGTGAGTATTTAGTTCTTTGCACATACTGCAGTCAACTTTTCAATTTATGTCATTCAGCTGTGTATGATGTCTGTTGAAAAAGGAGCACAACCTGTATGAAATATATTCAACACACCTATTAGTTCTCTTTATTATATTTCATTATCTTAATCTTGTTAAAATATTAATTGACCCATACTATTCAGGATGATTTCGCTCAGGAAATAGATTCATTGAAAGACAATAAAAACACAAGCTCATGTTTGTATAGTAATTTATGTTGATAAAGCATTGAAATCCATACTTTAGAGAGGCATTTATTACCGCTGTATTACCTGTAAAGCTTACATTATTTGAAAACATTATGTCCCATCCCCCTCCCCTAATGGTCAGTTCCAAATGAGATGTATATTCATTTCTCTATACAGGCAAACATCTCTCGTGATCAGACTGCATCAGGTACAGTTTGATAATTATCAAGAAAATGTTCTGACCAGGAATTGCTTAAGAATCCTGCAGAGAAGTTGGAACACCAGTACCATTTAAAGACAGAAACTTGGTGCATGTTTTAATTTAATGTCAGTCCGATTGTGAGTATGTATTTGATATTTGACAGTGCTATGCATACCAACTATTTTTTTTCTTTGTAAGTGTATTAAATGCTTTGAACAAAGAGAGGCAAGTTATTTTGTTTTAAACAGATTTGAATTACCAGTCGGTTTATAGGAAAAGTTAGCTTATTCTTAATTGGATGATGTCACTTTATTTGGTTACATGCACTGACCCCTCCTCCCTTCCCTTGGAACCTCAAAACCCACCCTTTGAAACCAAAAAACCCAAACCAACAGTCTGGGAATATGCAGGTGTGATATTTCATCTAAACTTTTTCTACTTTCAAAGAGGGGTTTAAATCAAAATACTGTAAGCAAGGGTTCATGTATTTGAAAGCATTGATAGAAACATTCCTCTGTACAAACAGCTTGATATAGCTAATAGCCTATATATCTGATTCTGCTAGATGAATTTTGTCAGTACCTCTTCTGGAGGTTGAATAAACCCCTGGATAAAAAATCTCAAAGAATGGTCCACTGAGGAGGGCATGTTAGGGTCCATATGGGGGCCTAAAATGCATTTCCTTTCTAGCAAGCATATATTTAGGTTCCAATTCTTCAAATGGACTTGGTTAAATTTTTCTAAACTTTTTCTCCTGTTGGAAGAGATCCATAATTGCAAACTGCCATGGAAGGATTAAAACAATATACTTTTAGTTGTGCTTCTTGTAATCGAAAGTGTTGATACACTGTCCTCTCAGTTCTGGCTTTATATAGCTGGTATCCATAAGGACACACCTATTTCTCCAGTTCTCGAAAATTTCATAGATTTTTCTTCTGGGTTGGAAACAATCCCAAGATACAAAATCTCAAAGAAGGGCCTCATGTCAGAATCCTTTAAGGAGGTGAACTTAGGGTCTGTATATGGATGTAAGATGCAATCTCTCTCACAGGATTTTTAAAGCCACCTTATATTTAGCCCCCAACTTAATTATATTGGTTCTACAAATTTAGTCTAAACTATTTCTGCTGTTGAAGTATATTCCTAAATTCAAATCATCAAGTAGGGATTTAAATTAAAATACTTGCAGCAGGGGTTCTTGAAGCCCAAAATGTTCAAAGAATCTGTCCTCTGTGTATGGAGACTCCCCCCCCCCCTTTTCTTTGATTCTGCACAATAAATTTCATCAATACCTCATCAGGAGGTTGATTGAATGAATCCCTAGATAAAAAATACTTTAAGCTGGACATCATATAGTTGAAAGTGTTCATAAAAATGGTACTCTTTGTACCACGTTGAAATATCTGGTATCGATTAGAACCCTTGTATTTCTCAGACATTGCACAAGGAATTTTCTCAATACATCTTTTGTGGGTTGAGCAAATTCCTTGATGCACAATTGGAAGATTAAAATCATGAGAGGGGGAATGTTTGGTTCCATAAGTGGATAAAAAAATGGAACAGTTTTTTTTTTTTTTCTCCTTACAGCTGGCATATATTTTACCTCAGATTTCAAGAAATTGTCTCTCTGAACTTGTCTGAACTTGTCAGCTGTTAAAGCAGATTCCTATCTTCAGAGTAGCGTTCAAATGAAAGTAATCAGCAGGGGTTCACTTAGTCTAAATTGTTGGTACAAATGGTCTTCGCTGTACTGGTTTTATACAGCCTGTACTCATATAGCTCCATTCCAGTTTCTCTAATTCTGCTCAGTGAATTTTGTAAATTAAATACCTTGTCTGGGGGTTGAAGGAATCCCTAGGTACAAAATCTCAAACATTGGTTCATACTAAAGTCCTTTTAAGAGGGGATGTTATGGTCCATTCGTGGACATAAGTTGTAATCTCCTTATGGGCTTTTTATATTTACCAAATATTTAGACTCGGACTTCTGCAAGTCAGTTCAGGGAATTTCTTCATCTAAAGTAGATCCATCACTCCAGTCTTCCAACAAGGATATAAAATCAAAATACTTTACGGACCGAGGATTTACTTTTCGTGGGGGTGGGATTTCTTTAAAAAAAAAATGTTCTTGCCCCCAAGTACCCTGAACAAATACTCCTGCTCTGATTTTGTAGAAAAAAAATATAATTCCATCCATTATATTTAAACAAAATTTAGCTTGAGGTAAAAGTTAAATTAGCCAAGTTCAAAAGAAAACCCCAGTGCCCCCACATCTTAATTAAATGGTGGTTCCATGGGTTCATTAAGCAGGGGTTCACATAGTCTGTGTTACAGACTCAGTCATCTGTACTGGACCTATATAGCCAGTCCCCATAAGGATCCCTCTATTTCTACAAGTTTTGCTCAATGAATTTCATTAATAGTGGTTGAACAAATTCCCTGCATACATGAGTGCAAAGACGGGTCCATGTCAAAATACACTGAGGAGGGTAAATGGGGTCCATAGGAATGTGGCAGATGTAATCACTTTTAATTTTTTTTTTTTTTTTTTTTTTTTTTTTTTTTTTTTTTTTTTTTTTTTT
>JAECUM010093345.1:0-81672 GCA_016617855.1 Megalonaias nervosa
TGATTGAAATGACTACGTTTTGTACATTTTTATATCCTTGAGGCCTTCTACTTTTAAAATCGTTAGAGAGGTACAAAACAAACGGGATGGCGAGAGAATACTACAGTAACACATGCGTGACAATGAATCAAAATAAATTAATGAGAAAATAATATAAATTTATTGGTGCAGAGACGACAGTTAATTTGTTTCTCACTTCAAGACAATATTTGTATTTCGCAATTACATTTACACGCACCTAGGAGTGGATCTAAATATTTCCTAAAGAGCTCGTCACGACTGCCGTTTTTGTTTAATTCTCGTAGCCACAGCTGACAGACGAGGTGCGTCAAATGAATTTGATATATCGGACAGGATAAAAACACGTGCTTCGTCAAAATCCTCAACAGTATTATTGTACAGTCCTAAAAGATGTTATTGCAAAGTCCTCAACGGTATTATTACAAAGGCCTCAAAGGTATCATTGCAAAATCCTCAACGGTATTATTACAAAGACCTCAAAGGTATTATTGCAAAATCCTCAACGGTATTATTACAAAGTTATCAAGGTATTATTGCAAACTTGGCAAAGCATCTCGCTTAAATTCTTCTTTATATATCTACATATCTACAATAAATAAACAAATCTATAAGAAAAATATGAAAAGAAAAACAATCTAGTCACGCCACCCAGTTTCCGTACGTTTTCTTTCCTAGTAATTAGATAAATGGAAGTATAGATATATATATATATTTTTTTTAGCCATTCGTTTCCATGCATACATCTCACAAATGTGTAAGGGGTCTTTGGAGTCAATGTTGAAACCGTATTCCCACACAATGGATTGTCGTTCTATTGTTCTTTACTCACACAAATTGATAAATTAGATGGTAAAAGCCCAGGAATGTTCCTACTTTGTTTTATATATATCAAATTCCTCGATTTGTTGATGTTTCGCAGTTACACCAAGAGTTTCCGTCGCATGTGACCTTTTAGTGCCAGAGATACTGAATGGATATAGAGAATATAAAGTGACGTGAGATTTGATACAAAGTTTCATTGACTCACTGGGACGACAAGCTGCCACTTTAATTAAAATTTGATTTTTGCTGTGAAAATAACCTTCCTTTTCACGAGAATGCGGGGCAAATACCAGAATTTTGGGGTTAGACTTGAAGTAAAATACTAAAATTTGGAGAGGTGCGCATGTAGCGCTTTAAAACCCCACCTGAATCAGCAGCTGAAATTAGTGAGAAGTATTTCATTTCAACACAGTTTTATATCCCAGAGAAAGAAATCAGTGCTAAGTATTTCATTTCAACACGGTTTTATATCCCAGAGAAAGACAACAATGCCAAGTATTTCAACAGTTTTATATCCCAGAGAAAGAAATCAGTGCTAAGTATTTCATTTCAACACAGTTTTATATCCCAGAGACAAAATCAATGCTGAGTATTTCATTTTAACGCAGTTTTATAAGCCGGAGAAAAAAATGAGTGCTAACTATTTCATTTCAACAGTTTTATATCCCAGAGAGGATTGAAAGGGGCACCCTTTGCATTTTGTTACGTACAGAGCAGACATTATTTATGTAATTTCCATACCAGATTTCAACAACATAAATCTTCTGATACACCGTATTAACAACGTCACAGCAGAACGCCTTCAAGACAAAAACTGACGTAGCGTCAAAGCTTTTTTTTTTTGTTTTGCTTTTTGTTTATATTTTTTAATTGGGGTGGGTGGGTATTTTTGTTTGCAATGACTACAACTCCTGATTGCACTCATTTCATGCCGTACATAGCAAACTGTCTACTTACTAGTTAGATATTTCTGAAACTGACGCTAAAATATGAACCTGTAATGTGTCGAATTTTGAAGAAGTACTGGATCCTAAAGTTGAATAAATTGTGCATTAAAATTTTATCATAGTCAAGCCAGAGAAATGTCTTTGAGAAAGTTCACTTTGATATTTCCCTTGTTTCATCTGTGAAACATAAAAGGGCCTACGTTTAAGTTTCAGTGGAACTGACCCAGTCATTATAACGGTATATTGGCCGAGAGTACATTAGAATTACCGACCCTATCTGTTGTAAAGGACCTTATGTCAAATAATTGATCTTCAAAGTAAAGCTAATTGCATCATATTCTAAGCTGTCAAAATCTGATGAAAGACATGATTATTCTGGGGAAAATTTAGGAACAGTTGCTTTCGATTGGTCAGTTAAAATTAAGGCGTACACTTTGGAAGTAATCTGAATTTAAGGTAGCGACTTGGCTCAGAATTCTTTAGTCCAATTTTGCTTGCGAGAAGTCGAATTTGAGACTCTGGTGGAAACCTGAGAATAGAGTTTCCCTCGTTAACAAAGTAAAGAGGCCAGATAGCTGTCTTGAAAGGAAAGGACAGGCTATAGTGCTAGGACGCACGGTTTGTGTGGAAAAGAAACAGCATTAAGGTACGCAGTTTTAATTTCCATGTAATTTTCTATTTTGTTGTTTGGTTTTATGCAAATGTGTTTGATATGACTATGATCCATAATATGTGTCGTTTATTCAATCTGATAGAAATCTGTTGATATGTTAGAGTGTTATGCAATTTATTTCTTTAATTTAACAGCTATTAGTTCATTGATAGAATTGACGGATTTGTGATGTAATCCAAATATTCAATGTGTAGAATTTCTTATGGTTATATGAATGAATTTCCTTTGTCTGTAGGATGATACATTTTATCGTGAGTTAATGATAATTGCATGTTTATATATGATTTTGTAATGCTCAAATGATCTTGCAGGTTATTGGTTACTGTAAGCTAGAATCTAGTGAATCTTATGCAATAGTAATCGAGCATTTATCTTATTGAGCGGAATTGACTAGCCAGATGTAAGAAGACGTATAGTAATGTATTCTGATAGATAAGGCAGCGTTGTCTACAGCGCTCGTGTCAATTTCTAAGCAGGGGCGATGAACCGTTTAATTAAGGTCAGACTTGGTATATTGCAATGGTCATTTGTAACTATAGATAACGATTGTACCTTACATCAAATACAGTATATTTGTAAGGACCGTTAATTGTTAAGGTCACATTATGCCAGAATTTATGCAGCGTGGATAGCTATTTACGTTTCTGAATAACGGAAGTGAGAGATTTTATATATGCGGATAGGTGGTGAAACATATACAGCTTTAGTCGTAATCTTGTCATTTAAGGGAACAGCTTTCTATATCCCTCCCCGAGAAACCCGACGAGGACAGTTCAAGAGGGAAGTCTGCAAATAGAGAATTCAGAATAGAAGGGTCAAGAGGAAGAACCAAGTATACACGCTAGACGTGGAATACACAAAGTCAAGAGAGAACGACGCCGGATGATACAAGTCCTGGCGTGGACATTGTACTCTTTTCACCACTCGTTACTATGATGAACAAATCCGTAAATTGAACACTGCTATTAAATTCCATTTAAGTAAATCGGTTGGATTGTAATTGCAATTTTTGCTTATGTATTAATTAATTAAATTTATTTTATTTTATTGTTTAAGGGGCTCGTATTTGTTTTTTTCTTCTCAATAATCTTGCTTAATTCTCTGTCAATATTCTGTCTATCTATTCACACTAGGCAATAACATCGAGGGAGGTCATCCTCTAGATAACAGTCGCCAAATCATTTAAAGGGGCGCTCACCACTCGACACGACACCACCAATTTACATAGACCTTAACCGACCAAAACAAATTCTTTGCTGTGGCTAAAAAATTCATGTTTCATATGGAAATGTATGTAGTATTGAAGAGAAAGATTGCTAAAGAAAACTTGTGCAAACTTTATTATACAGTCTTAGATTTTATGGGGAAAAAGCTATTATGAAAATCAACAAATTTAACTCAGATACACGGAAAAACTTGTTTTAACTTCAGCCACAAAAGTAGAATGTTTTATAAAAAAAAAATATTGTGTTGAAGATTTTATACGCTTTACCTTTTCACTTCATTATTTCTTGTTGTTGTTGTTGATAATAATAATAATAATAATAATAATAATAATAATAATAGTTCCATATATCATAATCGTCATTTTATGTCTAGAAGATCGAGATGTTTGTAAACATTTCTCAATCTGACTTCGCCCTTATACTAGGTCGCTTATGCCTCTCAGATTTTAACATGCTAGAGACATTTATTTCTTTCATTTTGACGCCGACAGAGGAACAAAAATATTTAAAATTTTTTTGAAACATTTACGCATGGTCCCACGTCATAAATCTTTAAAGAGAATAATGTTTGGCTCGCAAAATAAGGACTCTGCCCGCTGATATACATGCACTCTTACCCTCTTATTCTCGGTCAAGGTCACTTGAAACTCTTGCTATCTTGTCTATTAAAATTTCCTGTGTATGGCTCTTAGTCCGAAAGCTTGAATAACTCATTAACCCTAGAGGTTTTTGTCATTTTCGCCTGAAATAAGAGTAGGAAACACATTTTGGGGGCTACTTCTGAATACATCCAAATAAATCTGCTTCCAAGAGATTTCGTTTAGCCTGATGCCTAGTTGTGTTAGAAACATCGTTTTTCATTGGCTATTTCGCTAACGCATGTGCAGAAGGGTAAAAGTTGGAGTTGTCTTGGCCACTTTTTGCTCCAAATCCCCAGCTTATCCCTCTTTTTGCAAAGGCTCGCCTGTCTTTGTGCAGTTAAGACCGGTCAACTTAGATCTGAGGCCAAACAGTAGAAAATCCGGACACGAAATCCGATTCCGACAACGGGCGAATTTTTGGTGTAAAACATCGGGTCTCAAAAATTACGTTTATTCCTCTGTATTTTGGAATTAGAGTAGAAAGTCCAGATTATTTGGTATCATTGTAGAGCTACATTTATCTGGATTTCTGTAACACTATCCATTTTAGTGTATCTTAATTGACCTTGACACTATAGAGTTCGGAAGTAGGGTACTACCTCCTGACGCACAAACGTGGCGCCAGGGGTTAATGAGGTACAAAAGCTATTACTCTTTCGCTACAAACTCAGGAGGCTCTGCCATTTTCAGTCCACTCACTGCCACAATCTGCTAACCGTCAGGCACAATCAAGAGCAAAAAAGAATGAATATATCTGTATCAGACAGAGAAACAGAGAAGGCACAATGTTTATGTATTTTTTATATAATCTTCTTATCAATAAAATGAAGATTTCAAATTATAAGTCACATTTGTAGTCGCTTTGTTCTTTACTTTTACGTTTGTCGTTCAAGCTCACTGAAAGAGCATAAACAGAAAGAGGCCTTAAGTCAACACATATAATCTGTGTTATTGTCCGTTGATTAAATATTTCCTTGTTAGTGGCCTTCTAAAATATATTTTGCCGTTCACATTTCTAGCACTATTTGAAAATCAACAATTGAGTTCTTCCTCTCAATAGATTTAATGTGCTTATATAATCCATATATATTCTAAAAGTGAAAAAAGCAATATTTCAGAAGTTATTTACAAAAGGTTTTAACAAAATCTTCCTTTAAAGCATGTCATATTTTTTAAAATACATGCAATATTATGACTTTTAACAGTTTCTCTCTCTCTCTCTCTCTCAGTTGCTCTGTCACACTGATGAGCTGCAGAGACTGCTCGTTTGGTACAAGTCTGAAAGCGTCAGTTTTACGTGGATGACTCACTGCATAGATCGGATCAATTGTTGCAATACACACACAAATTAATGAAGAAAAAAGAATCTGTACCTTGTACAATATATTCTATACGTTAGGAAAGTAACAGACTGGTTTAGAGAGGCCTTAGTAGACTGGTACATAGAATACCCAACATTAATAGAACAGACAAAATGGGCACATACAATATTTTCTGCAGTCGTATTTTGAAAAGGAAGCTGAAGCTTTTAGTCCTTTGAAACATGAAGATTGGCATTATGGTCTAACATATGAACAAAGAACGTTTGGAAGACACATACTTTTCTTTTTACTAATCCGGTAGAAGGAGACTGTATTCAAGACTAAACATCCCATCAAATGCTTAAGGAGTATAATATGTGATCTGCATTTCGCAACAACCTTGCAATTTTTCTTCCGTCATTTTATTTTTTTTAAAATTTGCTTAATATAATTGTCAAAAAAGCTCTATGGCAAAAAGCTGAGTTAAACACGGCTTTGAATTTTCCACATTTGGCTTACATGAAATAATAGTTGACACTGCTACATAATCTCAGTGAAAGTAGTTTCCTGTTTTTATTCTTTATTATACCTTTTAAAATATCGATCATGCATTTGTGTGTCTCATACAGTAGAGTAATCATTTGGGTATGTATTGGCGAGGCGATTTACGACAGGTATGACTGAGGTTGGATTCACCAACGTTAGACATATCTTCTAAATATTGTATTTCGGAGAACAAAGTAACCATATCTTTTATACTCTACTTGTTTGTTTCTCCAGAAAAACCCTCTTATTCAAAAATGTACTTTTCAAATTTATGAAATATGAACCAAACAAAATATGAGAAACCAAAGATGTGACGATGGAACTCCTTATGACGAACAACATCAGTATTCGTGGTGAACAGCGAACAGTACATACGATCATGTCCTTCAAAACGAGCTGGTTGGAGCTGTACTGGAGCAAACCCATCAAAGACATGATATGACAACCGAAGACGCCAGCTGTATAGGGAGGTTTTAACATGTTGTTTAGCCACCTTCTGCATCACTCTTCCCTGATTCTTCAGACCGATGCAACAAAGATAACGACAGTTGAAAGTGCTCTGTTACTTTTTTGTTTTTGTCTTTTGGAGGGTGGGGGAATTATTATTCAACACTCAAATGGAGCTATTTTTGGAAGGAGCTGTTGTGGGCCTAAGTAAAGGTAACTAGTCTGAGATCGCAACCACTAAATCAAACAATGATCATTGCCACCATCTCTCCGAAAACTGTTTCATCTGGCGTGCGTACTTTTGCCAGTTTTACTGCTGTCATGCCTTTGGACAGAGCGATATTAAATCTCGAGATTTATAACTCTCTACAACTGCGAATCGTTTTAAATACAGATAGCGAGTGCAAACAATTAAGGTGGACTGTACATATCTTTATATGCCTTAAGTTTGTATTCAAAAGCTGAAGATCCTGACTATAAATTTCTAAACGATATTAAACCGAAATCCAAAGAGCGAGCTCTTTATATTTGTAACTAGCATGTATTTGAATAATGCATTGTATATGGATTACTCATCAAATAAATTTTAAAATAAAAAAGAAAGAAATTGTTCTTACGTGCACGCTAACTCGTAGTATAAAATATGTGCCGTATAGCACCTGCCGGGCTGTCAATGTCACATTCTTTATCTGGATTTAACCATTACACGATCATTCGAATGAGTTGAATCGAGAATGATTTAACCATTGCATGACCATTCGAATGAGTTGAATCGAGAATGATTTAACCATTACATGACCATTCGAATGAGTTGAATCGAGAATGATTTGACAAATTGCGCGACTGAATTGATGGGATAACATTAGCAGCAGCAGGGAGGGTGAACAGACCACTTTTCGTAGAGCCTTTATTTTTGAAAAATAAGGGTTCCTACAAGGGCTAAAACAGATTATGTTTGAAACAAAAGAAGTACGAACAATAGAGCCTTAATTTTTAAAAATGGAACAAAAAAATCACATACATGTGGTCACCCTCCCTGCTGCTGTCGATTTGAAACCAATGATTTATCAATTTAAAGAATCCTGAATAAATTCAAAAATAAACAGCAGCTATGATGTTCAGTCTACCATTCCACTGGGGTCCCTTCTACCGGTAAAGCCTTTACCAATAAGGTCCTAAGAGTCCTTGTTGGGGGCCACTGGCCCACAGGCACTCTTTCGTTGGTTAAGACCTGTTTTATGGTCCACAGGCACCTTATTGAGACTTTTTGGTCCGGCGGACATTCTTTCTGAATGCCCCTATGTGGGTACCCTTTAGTGAGGTCACAAGGTCACGAGTTCACATCATCCTGCTGTTTATTTTTTGGGGGAGCAAGCGCATAAACATACCCCCAGCGAATTCCTAATGTGCGAAATGAAATATTAGAAATTCAGAGGGCTGTCTAGGTTTTTCAAGTTCATGTAACCCCCCCCAAAAAAAAATCAAACCCCGGGGTAAGTGCAAAACTGCACTCGCCACGTTGTTTGACGTTGGCGAAGTTAAATAAAATCTCATGGGGCTTGCTTGCGCCCCCAATTATTAAGTAAATGATAATTATTAAAGAAAATGGCATCCTAATGCCACCCCCGACATATGTCCGATACGGGGAATCGAACCACGGGCCTCGAGTACGAGAGCCAGACGTGCTAGCACTGCACCATCAGATTCAGTTACAAATATACGTTTCAAAAATAAATATAAGCTATCTTAGCCTTGACTCAGTCACCTTGACGTTGTCAACAATAATAAGTATATACTATCAGAAAAAAATCTGCAATTTTACATATTTCTGCCTTTTTTGCCTTGGTTAAAATATTATATTTTCAAGCCTCTTGACACAGTCAAGGCAGAACTGTGTTAGTAATATGCGTTGGATCGATATTATTCTGGTTCATTCCGCCTATGCTGAAGTCTGAACAAAAAAAAAGTCGATAATGACTATATATATATATATATATATATATATATATATATATATATATATATAGTATATATATATATATATATATATATATATATATATATATATATATGCGGCATCACCGGTGAAATATCTATAGCGTGTTTCGTCCTGATTTTATTCTTGACAAGATTTTTGTGCTTGATATCATATGAAATAGGTAGATTCCTCAGACTTTAGTGTTTGAGGGATACGGGGCTGGGAAATCTAAGTCAAAGAAGAACTATGCACCGTTTTTCGAGACTACGCTATATCCTTGAAAATGTCAAGGGGGAAATAACTGCTTAATTGCTCTATCATTGTGACAGAATTATTTCCCTTGACAACGTCAAGGTTGATAGAATCAAGGACCAAAATTTTTATCAATACCTATACGATACCTCGACCTAGAATCATGTAAATTTATTGTGATGAAACCAAACGGGGTAGCTTGTGCTTTTGAAAAGAAATTTTTTAATTTAATCATGTCCATATCCCCTGAACACCTAGTGATGATCAAAACAACCAAAACCAGGAGAATACCCAATAAATGCTATTGATCAAGAGTGTCATATTCATGATGTCGCGTATATGAGTAATGATTACAACAAAGACATCTCGCAGATGTAAAATTGATTATCGCGTTAAATTCTATAAAGAATAAATCTCTCAGAGAAAAACTCGCTAGTTTTCCAGTACAAACTGCTATGAAAGGTAAAATAATGTTAGGGGCTGGTAATTAATTATATGATTATTATAATGGAGTCTATTTATTATAGCCCAAAAGGATATTGGAAGGGCAGAGCAGCGATTAGTAAACTCGCTACAGCAGCGAAAGTCTCACGTGCTGTTGCTGCAGCGTGGTTATCACGACAAGCAATATGGCAAATATATCTACCACCACCTAAAAGAATTCAACACGCGTATTTGGATGTCAGGGTTCCCAATGAAGTTCATCAAGCAGATATTTTGTTTTTACCACATGATACCATTAAAATACGTGGACGTCAATCACGCACATACAAACACGCGTTAACTGTCGTTGATGTTGCAAGTAGATATAAAGAAGCGGAACCATTATCAACAAAAACAATATCTGAAATTGCCTCTGTGTTTGAACGAATTTATCAGCGAGGACCATTACGATGGCCACAATTATTACAGGTTGATCCTGGCAAAGAATTTCTCGGTGAAGTATCATCGCTGATGAAACAACATAGCGTCAAAATCAGAAGAGGACACATTAGAATTCATCGTGATCAGGCAATTGTTGAAAGATTTAATCGAACACTCGCTGAGCGGTTATTTTGATACCAGTATGCAAATGAAATAATTCAGAGCGACAAGAGATCTCGTGAATGGATTGCAAGATTACCGAGTGTGATAGCTGCATTAAATAATGAAATTACTCGTTCAATTTCTATGAAACCGATTGATGCGATTACGGAAAAATATATAATACCTCGGAACAAAATCATGCCATCTCAACCAGTATTAGGCAATGTGACTATAAGATATTTATATGAACCTGGTGAACTCGAAGGGGGTAAAAAAAGAGCAATTGATCCTATTTGGAGTGTGATTAGACATAAAATTTCTAGCGTGGTTAGATCCACGGGTAGACCTACAATCTACAGACTGGATTCAACTGCTCCTCAGCGTGGATTTGTACGTGAACAATTACAAGTAATTCCTGAAGACACACAATTACCACCGCGTTCACTTTTGTGAACTGGAACCCCGACGTCAATTGCATTCAAGACATGTCAATATTGACATCATCACGTGTATGACCAAGATCACTATTAATTCTATCCACGGTAAATTGTTTTGGATTATTACTCGAATACTTCCACAACATGTGACAATTACAAATTACACAACGATTATTCTGTTGTTGTTTTAGCGTCATAATAAATTCAACATCGATATCAAAATCACGATTATTTTTTTATAGCATCGTTTATAACTGGACAATTTTTTTCTTATTACTTCAACACTAACAGTTTCATTATTATTTTCTGTGGAGTCTATGACAACTCTGTGCAGTTGAGATATTCGCCTGACTCTAGATACTGCGAGATAAACTAAATTTGACCACACGATTCTGTCATCGACAATCCAGATATTTGTATCAGTAATAGTTAGTCCTTGTGACGAGTGAATCGTTATGGCATATCCCAATTTCCACGGAGAGTTATTCATACTCAACACGCTTTTAACAACATCAACATCAACTAAAACAATATCATTTAACACAAGATTCTGTTTTTCATTTGATCCTGGAATTTCAATATCGACATTCTGTAGTCGAGTATCTGCTGGGCGATAACACAATGGCACAAGTAGATTTGAGAATTTTTCTTTGTGTAACATAAATAATTTCTCCTGTAATTCATCACGAATTATTTTTCTACTCGCAACTATTAAATCATTTGGTATTCACAGATTCCAGAAATCATCGATAAAAGTTTCTGGTTTTATGTCTAGCCACAGGATCAAATACAGATGGTGCTGTTGATACTGGTATTTTATTGTCATTACCTTAGCATATGTTTTTGATATCAACGTCTGCTGATTCAGAATAATCGAGTATGCTTTCGTGTTTAATTCTCCATGATCCCTATTCATTACTACCGAGTAACGGTTTTACCAAATCCATGTACGCGCTATTTATATAAAATGAATCCGTAGCAACTCTGACAGCGTAACAAGGAAATCTATAGAAACGTAAGCGAGCATATAGCATCTTAAATGGGAAAATTGCGGTGACTCACCATCGATATAAGTTACGATTGTACCTAATTTAATTCCGTCTGATGAATAAGCATTGCTTCTACTTATGAATGTTCCTTTGTTCGTTGTATCAGTAATTATAAAATCTAACTCAGCATCATCCATGATTAATCTTGCACAATGTCGTTTACGATCATATGAACCACCTTGAGTAAATTTACCAATTACTTTTCTACCGAGATCTTTTGCAACTTTATTTTCATAATCAATTTTATCCCAATCTTCATCTGGATCTGTCGGTGAATATTTCTTTTGTTGTGGTAACCAAACTTGTTTCTGCGGATGATATGATATAATAGCTTCACTTACGATCAACGACACTAAGATTCCAGTATCAAGCATGTATCGTAATAGCACTATTGGAACCCAATATTTTTCTGAGAAATGTCTCCCAAACCACAAACGATCGGATGAAGATTATTACGAAACTTAAATGGTTTTCCACAAGCGAATCCATTTAAATCAAAATCAGGTAATGGCCCATTTATCGCAACTCTTGTCATTTCATGTGCCGGATGTCCGAATCTTTCAAAATATTCAGAACAGTCTCCATATCCAAGAAAACTACCAGGATAACACTCAACCATCTCAAGCGATATAACTTTACGATGATCGTATTTGGTATTCCATAATCCGCCGTGTCCATATTCGACACAACTATGCTGAATATCTTCAAGGAATTCTGATCGTGTTGGTTTCCATGAATTTTTCTCCTGAGCGAAGTGAGCAGCAACTGATGGAACTGTAAACCAATTATTCAATAATCGTTCAACTTCAACATCATCAGAATTATATTTCAATGCAAGATTCTTCATTTCTTCATGGAGAGATTCTTTAAGGTAAGTCTCTCCAATAGGTTTTACAAATTGATCATAATTCACGGATTCTGAACTCTGAAATAACCAAACAGATACAGGATCATTCTTACTGATATTTCTGATAGCATCAAATATATAATCGTCATAAAATTTAACTATTCTATCTCGTGGAAATATTGTTACAGATTAGTCCATGCATGTGCATTATGATCAATGTTATTGCAGCTCCTCTTGATGTGTATTTTGACGCATATAAAATCTCTCCGGTTAGTGTTCTTACTGTTATTGGAAATTTTAATTTTTTTTTCTAGTTCAGCTACGTCTTTGATAGATGCTCCAGTATTCTTAACTGTTTCTGCCCATGAGTTTATTTTTTTACGTCGTATATCTGTTAAGCCATTTCCACGTATTGCTTTTTTGAAGTGTTCCATAACTCGCTCAGCTACACAATTTAACCGTTATGTAGTCACGGAAAATTTCATCGGTTTAAGATTTTCAACGCTGGGTTTATCATTTAATGGATATATCGCATAAACAACTGCGGTTACAGGATATGCTCGTTCATAATACGGTTTATCAATACCAGTTAATATACCTGGCTTGGACTTTTTATCCAATATAACAGTTTGTCCTGATTGTGTCACTCTGACAGGTTCACGTTTATCACGGATAATCTAAATATCATCATCCGTCTGCACAATAAATTTGATCAGAATAATATATCACTGATTATCAAGGTAATTGATAATGCTTCTTCCTCGTTCGTCATTTATTCTTGTGTCGAAGGTATCTCTGAATCTAAATGACGACCAAGTATGAGTAGCACCATCATCCCGAAATTCTTTCTTAGCTTCACGAATACGATCGGTTATATCATCATTCATCTAAGTTAGGTCTTGTACAGAGTATTTAGATTTGGATTTTGGTAATTTATCAAGATCAAATCTTGCTCTAGAGGGTTCGATTACAGACAATCTCTTAAATTCCTCCATATAATAATTAAGACAGGGTGTATTTAATCAGATTTTTATTCATAATATAATGATACAAACAAATAACAAATGCAACTGGTTAATGATCAGGTTTTCATTTCGCTGCAATAAACCATGTGTAAAAGAATTCTGCGGATACCACATGCAGAGTTTTCGTAGTTGAAACACAGGACCAAAACCTTGCGTTCGATGCGGTGTTGGAGTCAGAGGAAAAACTCAATTATACGTGCAATGTGGCGGTAAAAAATATAAGAGATGAAGCGGTATTACAATGAGAAATATTGACCATCGGCATCTCGATTATTTGGTTAGATTTCAGAATAATCATTTAGAAGAATGATATTATACATAAATGGAGCAGAATGAGTTTGTGAAGCATCCCATCATTAATAATTACAAGGCATCTCGTAATGATAATATTAGAAACTGTAAATCAAAGAGACCAATTAATGGATCTATTATTAATACTGGATATATTATATTTAGTACTGGAAAAATAAAATATATCTCTATCATCGATTCATCTACGAGTGTTTTTACGGGATAATCAAAGAAGGATTTGTAATCGATCACATCAATTCAGACAAGAAAGATAATTCTTTAAATAATTTGCATGTTGTTACACAAAGTCAGAATTGTAAATTAGGAAGAAGCGGTCATGGTAATAATTCTCCAAGATCAGTCATATCTACGAATACAGAAACAGATGAAGAAATAATCTTTCCATCGATGACTTCGGTTGGTAAGTATTTTGATATTGACACGCCTTCAGTACGTTTTGTTGCAGGTAATATATCTAAATCGGCGTTTTCAAAGAAATTCAAACAGAAAATTAAATTTAGATACGCTGATAATTAATTAAAAGCATACAATTAACAATAATGAACACAAATTTTATTATTTATGGTGTTGATAAAATCAGCATTGCTGATAAATTACCTCCGTGGACTAAAGTCAAAATTACTGAAAGAGATGATGTTACTTATATAGAATTCATTGACAAAATTTACGCAGGAAAAGGGTTCTCACATCGATCATGTTTCGTCATGCCTGTATCACGTGATGAACGTGCGCGCCAACGATTACAAGAAAAATTCAGAGCGAGAATACACAAGAAAGAATAATCCATGGATTATAAATTTATTCGTGTCTTCTGAAATTGTCAGAAATATATTTATTCAGAAAAATCATGAATTCACTGAGATTATTTTTTATTTAGTCGTGCAACTACTCCATCTAAATTAATAAATTTTGCTAGATTTTTTTGCTTAGTCGTGCAATTATCCCATCAAAATTAATGAAATTTGTTAAAATTTCTTAGCTTAATCGTGCAAATACCCCATCAAAATCAATAAATTTACTCAGATTTGCTGTATTTTCTTAAGTTTACAAAATATTTCATAAAATTATTCTATTTATAATATATTTCTGAAATTATTTTTTTTTTTTTGAAAAACTAAAAATCAGTGAAATTTGTTGAGATTTCTTCATTTAGTCGTGCAAATACGCCATCAAAATCAAGGAATTTTGTCAGAATTCCTCAATTTCGGTCGTGCAAATACCCCATCAAATTATTAAATTTTGCTAGATTTCTTCAACTTCACTCGTGTAATTACCCCATCAAATTATTAAATTAATTCAGAAAAATGATTTCAGAAAAATAAATTTATTTAAACAAATTACTTTTTATATAATGAATCACGAAAATATCAACGCTGTTATTGATGCAATTGAACAACTACAACATGATGGTATAAAACTTTCTGATGAACTTAATCCTCAAAAAGTCATGTATGATTTTGAATTATTGCAACAACGAAAAACTGAAAACAAATATACACTACCATCCGATTATAGATTTATGAAATTAATTTATCGATCGATGATAGAGTCGCTAGCAAAGGTTGATGATACGCAAGTTAAAGAATTTATTTGACTCGCAAATGCAATTGAACAAATAAGACTAGAATTATCTCGCGAATACGAAACGAGAAAACTAGTGAATAGTCGTGTAATGCAAGTGTGAAAGATTATGTCAGTGACAGAATCTGAAAGGGTTGTTACCAGTGAAAGCGACAGCAGTGACAGTGAAGATAATACTGGATTAATGATGGTAATGGCTAAGCAGAATCACTGGGAGAATTAAAAAAGATAATTATTTTATCCGTGATATTGTTATGGTGGTATATTGTTTGTTTTTTTTTTTGCTTCTACGATGACGTTCTATGAGCGTACTTACAGATTTATATCTCTGACCTGAGATCGAGCAAGTGGCCAGACTGGTCAGTAAGTTTGAAATGTATCCGCGATAAAAATGGATTATGACATTTTAGATAAACAACGTTGATTGGTTCTGATACAATCAAATCCCCTGGGGACACTTGAGGGGTAAATGAATACAGAATGTATCCTTGTTGGGCCTGATTGGATTTTTCAGCGTCAACTTGATAACTGCCGTCGATGACATCGCACACTAGATTGACAGCGATCGTTGATGTGACATTGACGATACCCGGTGATACATGGCGACCTTCACCGTACGAATCGTTGTTGCATCGGAGGATATTCGGTGGTGGTGCTATTTTTTTTCCACGATTCGAGGATTCTAGGAAAGTAATTATCGATAACATCGGTGAGTCTCTTTTTTAATCTATCTGAATCAAATTTTGGTATTGTAAATGTTGAGATTTTTTCTTTGGTTGTTCCATAATAATCAAGAAAAGTTTTCATGAAACTTGCTCTTGGAGATAATTTATCTTGTTCAAGCATTTTTAAGATAAAAGTTCGATTAATGATGTACATATCTGATCTGAGTTTATTTAAATGTTGTATTGTTTCAATGATTTTTTTTTGTGTCCTCGTCGTTGATTTGTGATAACGATAAAAATAAATTTTTTAAATCATTGATTTTATTGTGTTCAAAATCAAATAAAGCAACCCATCCATCGATCGGTTCTTCATAGGGAACTTCAAGGTATTCATGGGATTTAGGATCGTATATAATCAGTCCTGTTACTGGATCCCGTTTAAGGTCGATTATAGAAGCATGACCAATAACGAGGAAGCCATGTTCCATCAGTAATCAGTATAATCTTTTCCGTCCAACCAATCAAGTCTATAAGGAACACCAGGAATTCCGCTGAGATAAGCGTCCGGTTTTTTTTATGTATTTTTTTTTTCTGTTGTAAGAAATTCATTTAGTTGTGGTTCTTGTAGACCTTCATAAACCGGTGGAATATCTGGCCATCCTAGCACTGACCTGATCGAAGACTGATAAATGTCAACGGCGTAATCCGGAGAATTTATTTCAATGGCCGATGATAACGTTGGTTCGTGGACGGTAATGACTATCTTTGATTCTTTTCCTATGATGGATTTAATTCTGCGTTGGAATTCTTCATTGATCTGTTCGATTTGATAGCTTCCCGTTGGAATACTGACTACTTGCCAATCAGGAGTTCCATCGGGTTTATTTTTATTTGCAAATACTAATGAATTATTTGGTTGTAGTCCACCGAATGATTTTGACCTAATATTTGGCCAACTATAATAAACCCGTAATTGCGCTAATGCAATTTCTTTTGCTGGTATTGCGGTCGGAAAATTAATACTGAATTCAGGATTAGTTGAACTCGCTGATATCATTGTGGTTCTTACCGGAGCAGTATTAATGACGATCTGTTGTAATAATTCCCTTGACTCAGTCATTATTATTTTATTGTTCCTCTAAATTATTTATTTCCGTGATCGAATTACCCGTGGCATCGCTACGGTTAAGTACTTCATTGTAGATCTTTATTATAATACTGAATTCTTCATCAGATATTATTCCATCGTTGAGCGACGAAGAAATCATCGACGATAATTTGGAATATGCTACAGTTGCAGTATGTAATTTCATCATGTACTCGTTCAATTTTTCATTCGTGCACGTATCTATCTTTTTCGCGATAATATTAAATATTCCAGCGATCGTGGTTGACGATGAAACAACGATTGTTACAACGATCGGCGCTGTCATCGTCAACGTTGATAATACTACGCCAGTTCCAGCAACAATCGCGGAAACCGAATAAACGATGATATCAACGACAACCGCACGTCTACGATATTTCTTTAGTTTTGCTGTATAATCATCGATGATGCTTTTTAGTTTATTCTGCCATGTTGTTACTTGATCGTATCTGTACCGCTGAACGTCTATCATTATACTGTATTATGTAATTAATTGTGGTGTTTCAGCTACAAATTCTATGCACCACCAGTAAGACGCCGAGGTTAATTTTGTATCAGATGATTCCAGCATAAACGTTTATTCGGTATCTTTATTTAACACTACAGATACAGTCCCGGAAAAATTATCGGTTGAATGACGCCATAGATACGTGGTAAATATCCTGAATTTTGCAGAACTAAATACGGACAGCCTGTACACACCAGTGACCTCCGCGGTATGTTTGATAGTGTTATTTTGCGGTGTCCATGTTGATGATCCTGATGATACTGTGTACACGATATTGTTAATTTGTTTGTGTGGAATTTTAACGAGATTAGTTTTATTGATGATATTAGGAATTCCACTGATAATATCGTTGATTCTTGCATTTATATCAGTGAGATTTATGTTAACGGTTGGTGGACTTCCAAAAAAAATCATTAATGGTTCTGTTTACGTTTCTGCGGAAATTCAGAAACAGTTGTACTTGATTAGTAAAATCAGTTTTGAGTGAGGTCATTCCATCGTTGATGGTAGTTAACGAAGTTGTCACTGGAATTTCCTTATCATCGACATATTTCTTCGTTGCAGCGTCGAGACTATCTGTTGGTTCTCCTACGTTGGTAATTTTATTATTGTTCATGTTGAGAACGCCGTGCATGGTATCACCGAATGTTGACAACCTATCATTGATCGACACTGCAGTAATACCACTTGGAACAAGTTTTCCCTCTCTGTCATATACAGCAATAAGACCTTCTCGCGATAATCGACTACGAATAATAATACCGCTGATTGAAATATTACTCGTCTTTAATTTTCCTTCACGGTTTTGAAATATAACGAGTTCGTTTGAATCAACGTTGGCAAGATTGAGCAGGTCAGATAATTCATCACTGATCTGCCTTGTTACTCGCTTGAGTAAGTCTTCACCTGGTTCTTGTTGGGGATTTTTTTAGTTTTAGTTGATCTTTCGTAAATATCTACCATTATAAGATTAGCGATTATTTAAAACAGAACTCTAAATTAACACTTGCATATTTTCTACTGGAGCATCAACGACTCTCATGCGACCACCAGTCCATTCAAGTAGCATTGTTTTATCGCTGAGTATAACGGCGATTGCTCTGTAATTAGCAATAGCTCCTCGCGTCACACGAGCTCAAAAATGTATGTCAACGACGAACTGTCTAAACAAATCCAAATGTTCCAGCGAAAAGTAATAAATCGGGTACAGCGTTGTAAAATCTAGCTGTGATATTTGTAAACCAGTATAAATATTTTGATCACGTCCCATAAACGACATCAATCGATGATATGCATGCGCCACATGATTTTGCTCAAAATTCAACAAAATATCCTCCGATGGTTCTTGATGTCCATTTATTCTTAATGAAACCTCGGAAACACTGAGTTTGTCAAATATCATAATACTACGCGTTTGATCATTTACTCGTGCAGCATCTTGAAGTGCAACGAATATATGTCGCGGCGCAAAGATACCCTGTTGTGATGCTATCTGCCATGTAAATAAACCATTAATTGTACTTTGAACAGCATCTGTGGTTGTAGTTAACCATGATAGCGTCGACTTACCGCCGCTGCCCATAAAAGTGAGTAACCGATCTTCTTCAGATATCGCTGGAGTCATTACTGGCATCCACAATGAAAGCTTTGTTAGAATTACCTTACCAGCATCACCGACGGGTCGCCATATTGCATCATCGTCGGTTGCTTTTTGTACGAGTACAATTATATGTTTGGCTCCGAAAATAACTTTTCTAACGTGTCTGCAGAATCCAAAAATATGTTATAGCGGAATCGCGCAAGAAAATCTTCTGCTTCCACCATGCAACATTGCTCGACGTGATCTAAATCCTAAGTTGAAATCTGCATCGACATTAATAATCATACTTTGCACATCCACGTTGGCCTTTCTAGCAAAGTTCATTGGTCGTCCTATTTCATACTGGTTATATTCAGGATGATCAGAAGTATCCTTGGTAAAAAATCATTCATTGACCAGCTGATCTTGAATAATCGTCGCTGTATCTTGCAAGGCCAAGTATCGTCGTGGCAACGTCGACATCTTTTTGAATCGATTCAATATTTCTTCCGTCAATCATGTACGTTGTGTTGTCGAACAACGCCATGATGCCATTATTAACAAAACCAACACTAATATCAGCTCCGTATTCAGTATTATCTGTTCTTAAAATTTCACCTTCTACTTCGATGAATGCTTCAGCGGGTAAGAAATATCTACTTGTATCTTGAACTTGTAATTCGATTCGTCCACGCTGATTTGGCTGTCGTGCTTCGTAAGAATAATATTGATAATCACGTACCGATTCATCTTTGAGAACTGGCGCATCCATGTCAAATGCGGGATCAGGTACACGTTTGAACATGTTATGTTATTGGTCATCGTCTAATACGAAGACCACTTCCTGCCATCAGACTTGCTACTACGTTTTTTCCCCCTCTTCGGCTAACTCTGCTAGTTTTTGATTTGCGGCTTGATTTATTATTTTACTAACACTTGCAGGCATCACTTCAGTGCTGGGTAATTTTACTGGTGGAGGTCGGACTATTTATGGTCTGCGTACTAATCGTAATAATCTATCCTTGATTGCAGAAAATGCTTTACTAACAACGTCACCAGCAGCGCTAATACCTTTTTCACGAATAACGTCAATAGCTTTCATTCCTAGTTGCTTTGCGATTGATATTTCTTTTGGGGCTATTCTTCTAAATAAACCCTGAATGACATCACCAAATCCATCTCCGTAAAATGTCTTGTATACAGGTAATCTTGAATTTACCACCCTGACCATAGTTGGTCCACGTTGAGCAACATGTATGATCATCTATTATAATAATTATATCTAACTGTTTAATCACTGTGATAATCATCGGCGATTTCATTAATGAGGGACCGATATACGCCAATGTCCATGATCCCACTTGTAAATAATCGTTGACAAATTGATGAGATTTCGTTGATAATTTCAAGAGAATTATTACCAGCTCGTTTTCCACCGATTAAAATTTCTAATCTATCTACGTCGGCAAGGATATTACCGGGACAAGTAACAAGGCCACTTCCTCGAGTATTAATACCACTTCCAGTTGCACCTTTATCAGTATCACTTTTATCGGGACTTAATAAATAATCAAGGATACCTAGGGATTCTTCTGGGGAATAAAATGCTTCATCACTGGATGGTGAAGTAGATAATTCTTTTTCTCGTGGTTGTGGTGATAATAATTGTTGTTGTCGTTGTTCTATTGATGATAGTCGTTGTCGTCGTTGTTGTGTTCGTTGTTCTAATTCCTCTTGTCGTCGTTGTACTCGCTATTTTGGCGGTAGCGATGATGGTTGTTGTTGTTGTGATTGTGTTTTTTGCTGCAGCTGTTTTTGTTGTTGTCGTATTTGTTGTTGTTGTTCTGGTGATAATTGTATAAACGAAATATATCCATCTATTGCATGAATATATTCAATAAATCTTGGATCGTTGTTTCGAACTCTATCAACGTTGTGGTATATGCGAAATATCCATTTGTACCAAGCTTCGCGACCTACAGGATCATCGACGTATTCAGGTTAAAAAATTGTTTTCGATTATCATAACCTCTCACAGCACTCGCAGCTAATTGTCTTACATTTTTGACTTGTCTGATAGTATTAATAACATCTTCGGTAAATTTATCAGACAGATTAACCCTGGCTCGTGCTTCTGATTCTTGCTGAGTATCACCTTCCGCTTGGTCTGCATCCTCAGGTATTTCCGGAGTTGGCATCGCAGTAGCTATTTTCTTCGGAAGTTCTCGTAGAATTTATTTTGTCTTCTTAGTTCGCTGCGCTATTTTTTCAGTTGATTCAGCGGTCTTTTTCAACACAGGAAGAATACCTTCAGTAGTCTTCGTGATAGGCTTAAATAATTGCTCTGCGGATTCTGTAAATTCTTCTTGTGTTTGTTGACGCTCTTGTAATTTTTGCTTAACACCATTATGAAGCGGAAGATATTTCTGTATCGCTTCTAGTCGCTCTCGAGCTAATCTTGCTGAATGAGCTTCACCAATCATTATTGATATAATAATAAACATTCTTTTAAATCGACAGCAGCGGGGTGGAGAGGGGGATGGGGGGGTGGCCACATGTATGTGATATTTTTTTGGTTCCATTTTTCAAAAATAAAGGCTCTATGGAACTGTTTATGTTCATAGTTGTTTTGTTTCAAACATAATTTTTTTTAGCCCTTGTAAGCAACCCTTATTTTTCAAAAATAAAGGCTCTACGAAAAGTGGTCTGTTCACCCTCCCTGCTGCTGGGTCAGTCCTGAGCAGTTAGAAGCTACCATAATAATAATAATAATAATAATGATAAATCGTTCTATGGAGAGAGAGAGAGAGAGAGAGAGAGAGAGAGAGAGAGAGAGAGAGCATGTGTCAGAATAGCTGCCAGAACAAGAATACGATGAGATTCTCATCATGTTTGTGCTCAAATAGCAGGTATATGGCGAATCATTTGTGTCGCGAGAATATTTTGGGTGTACACCTAAAGGTATTATATCAAAGTCAGCCCTGCGCATATACACTAATATTGATTGCCGTGTATTGGTTAACCCAGTTGTCAACGTGTATTTGATAACCTAGATGATCTGAGAATATATTTTTTCCATCTCATGTTTAATACTCCACAATTAACAATTAGTATTTCTTTTTCAGGGGATGAAATACATCAAGTTGCATTTATGTGAGTAATTTTGGTATTAATAGTATATGCTCTGTGTGTGTGTGTGTGTGATTTGGGTTTTTAACGTAGCTTTAACAATTTTTTAGTCATATCGTTACTATGTCTGCAGTGTGGCAGTTTTATAGTGATGTCTAGTACTGGGGCATCATGCCGCGGACGCTCTAACCACTAGGCCACCGGAGCAGTTAATAGTATATGCTCTTGACCTCAGAACATAAGCAATGATGATGACTGGTGTCCGATTGACACACACACACACACACACACACACACACACACACACACACACACACACCTTGTGTCGTGTGTGCAAGTGGTTGGCGTGGGTAGGGGTGCCTCTACCATTGAAATAGAAATGGAACTAATTAATTTTTTCTTTCAGCAATCTGAATGGTTTCAGACCATTTAATGTGTTGTTTGGTTTGTATCTGTTTTAACCGACAAAGAATGCAATAATTAAGCTCCGCCCATGGACACTACCTTTTCCGATATTGATATGTGTAAAATATTTGCAAGATATTTGCAAACTACTTTGATGAAATGTTGGTTTACATCAACAAGGAGGGCAATGGGATCATGTTATCTTTACGGTGTATAATAAATAATGATGTTAATGTAAAGTAAACCACCCCAATCAAAAGCAAATTCGACTTTATAAGACTGAAAATATCAAGTTGAAAATTTGATCCATGAAAAATGCAGATTAGCCAAGGAGCGAAAGAGTCTGTTGCGGCCCCTGACATTCGAAAAATACACAAAAGTTACAGTCCGACATGTACTTTTTAATATTATTTCATTCAGTGAGGCTAAGATGGGTCGATTATTCATGCAAAACCGAGTAGCTGATTTTTGCCTCGCGATTAGACCAGCGCTGGATATGGGCCTATAGTCGTATTTTCATGTTTTGAATGAGATTTGAACCTAAACGAAAAACTGAAAGAAATAAATATTTAGTAAATAAATAAGGTATTTTAGACTGTAATGGTCATGGCTTTAATAGCCATGAAATCTGTGAATATGTCCTTTATTGTCCTAAAAATTTGGGGGTAGGGTTGGGGGATTCAGCTGAAACCGAGCTAGATTATGAAATTCATAGTGATGATAAGCGTATTTCTTAAGGATATTTAATATGGACCCGGATACAGCAGAGAAATACAATATGAACTGGGCGAATTGGACTGGTGAGTTATGTAACAGATATTTCAAAAAGTAAGTCAAGTCAATCTATATTCGATAGTGGAGCTTTGCAATCTCATAATCTCCTCCCACCGCCACCCCATCTCCACCTCTCTCTCTCTCTCTCTCTCTCTCTCTCTCTCTCTCTCTCACACACACACACACACACACACACACACACACACACACACACAAGCATACACACACAAACAAACAAACACACGGCTGCAAACACAAAATGCACAATTCCGTAGACAGATATAGCCTTATTATAAATATTTGTATAGAAATGTTTAATTTTCATTTTTTCTCTGATAGCCTGAAATTTGTTTGCTTACAGTAACGTAGTTTCAAAGTTATGTGATAGGTCTAATTTGTATATGGTCCTTTAATTTGATATTTATTGAGTATATATTTTTAAAAAGCAACATAATTAATAACTGCTTAGGTTTGTTTGGTCTAAGAAACGATTATTCATTGAAAGTAATCACAAGCAGCCACCCCCACCCCCGCATAAGTCTTAAAACAAGAGATTTGATATCAGCTTTTCTTCAAACAGAATTGATTTAAATTTGCCTCTCTCTCTCTCTCTCTCTCTCTCTCTCTCTCTCTCTCTCTCTCTCTGAAACAAAGATACTATTTAATAGATACATTTGTCATTTTCAAACTATAGCCAATATTGCAAAGGAATAGAACCTCGTTTCTTCAACAGTGAATGTTGTACACTACCTAGGACAAGGCGCCAATCCCAAATTTCGAGAATTGGGAAATAAGGGTAAAAGTAACTAAACACATCGTAATTAATGTTGTAGTTTAATCTTATGCACGATTCCCCACCACGGACTTCGCTCATTGTACTTGGACAAAAGAGTTTAATGGAGGCTGTTCACACAATGATTCAATGACCAAGGGTCAGCTTGTCAGGGAACAGTTTGTTGTCTTATGACAGGCTGTGTGCAGATTACGGTTAACAACTGCCATTTTTCATGTTTTCATGCACGGCTAGACAAAGTTAGAATGGTCCATTTAATACACTTTCTAAAAGAATTTTAATTATTTTTTATTTATTCAACGTACGATTTACTTATAAAGTTTGACCAGTTGGTTTTTTCCAGGTTTGCTAAATACCAACCCATCAACGCTGAGCGAACTTAAGAATAATCCGCTTCATGACCCACTTCGAGGATCATACAGTGTGCACATCCGTTTTATCGCTTCATACTTCAATAAACGAAAAAGAATAAACGGCCAATCCTTAATTAAATATAAATTTCAAATTTTTCTAACAGATTTTGTCTTTGCTGGGTAAATCCGCTTTCTTTTAACTAACCTAATAAAACCTTTAAAAACAAATCAGTACCCACACTTTATGTATGGAATTAAAATTTCTGTCATATTCACCGATATTTTTCACAACTTTTCTCATAGCTGAATATTTGTGCAACACCATTTTCGTGGTGTAAATATCTAGTAATACTGATTCGATTCTACATAATTAGGTAAGTTTTGATTCTAGGTAGATGTACTTTCATCAACTGAAAAAGCATCTTAGTGTTTGCAGATATCGCTTTGTCTTAAGTGCTGCAAATTCCCTTATTTTCCCATCACATTATACTAGAACTTTATAAATCAAACCAACATCAAGAGCGTAAGTTTGAATAATGGATAATATGCGATGATAAAATGCATTAAAAGTGAGTTACTTGAATGTTTTGAGTAAACATTCATATATTTTCCAAATTTTAGAAAAAAAGCCCATCAATTGTTCAAAAGTGTGTGTGTGTGTGTATATATATATATATATATATGTGTGTGTGTGTGTGTGTGTGTGTGTGTGTGTGTGTGTGTGTGTGTGATTTGGATTTTTAATGTAGCAATAACAATTTTACAGTTATACCCATACTATGTCTGCAGCTTATAATAATGTCTAGTACTTGGGCATCATGCCGCAGACATGTAGCATCATGTCCCACCCAGTTATATTATCCCGTCACCAGGCCGACAAGTCCTAACACTAACCTTTTAATGCTGACCATCAAGCGAGCAGCTGCTAATACCATTTTAATAAATCTTTGGTATGACCCGGCCGGGTATCGAACCCGCGACCTTCCGCATTCGAGGCGGACACTCGAACCACTAGGTCACCGGAGCGGTCTAATTGTTTAAGACAGTTTTCACTTGATATCATCTTTCGTAAATTCAGTCCTTAATTTTACTTCCGTTTTCAGTTTAAAATAATACCTGTCACGGCAGAGGTAGGTAATTCACCTGTTTATTCGTTATTTCTAAATATAGACTTTTCTAAATTCATTTTGTATTCCCACGAAATATGTTCAGATCAAATTTCCTGATCGTTGTAAATAATATAACGTGTAAAACCATTGTTCGACCGTTTAGTATACTTGAGAGCCTAGAATCAACAAATCGTTAGTTCCCTTACAGGCATTTAAAGTATGGCGGTCTTGAACAGAACTGAACAAGGGGTGAGAGACATTGGATATAGTGTCGCTGTCCCTAATGACCCAAGAGCTAAACTCATGTACTATTTAAGCTGCATGACAACAGTGCTGGACTTAAATGACGACCCGAGCCTGTACAGACTGACCAATTATAACACCTATTTTCTTTCAGAGGATGACAAAACCAGACTTCTTACTCTCTGCTTGCTCCTTTCGCCAGAAATCTTCTTCAACAAATGTATTTTTCAAGACGACGAAATGTGTGGGAATAATGAAAACAAATTCTTTGAAATCAAAGCTGTCAGACACCAACACCTTCTGACGAACAGCATCATTCATTCCAGATCGGATACTCCCGAAGAAACTGTCACAAAGTGGATTGATATTTTATATCAATAGAATGCTTTCTAAACATTTAAATTCAGAACTATACAAAAATCTCTGACCAAAGAAAGGAAAGTAGAAAAGTAAGCCATTGTGTCTTTATATCATTGAATTTAGTATTATTATTATTATTATTATTATTATTATTATTATTATTGTTGTTGTTGTTGTTGTTGTTGTTGTTGTTATTCGCATTCTGGATACAAAATAATCCTTTATATCATTATTATGTAATAGTTCCATATAGTACATAATATGTATTTTTTTTATATCATTGTAGTTTTAATCTTTCTCTTGCCATGTTGTTATTACAATTGTATGGATGTCTTCAAGTTGTCTCTGCTCTATCGATAGTTGAATAATATACCCTTTACTATATATTAAACGGATAACAGCTGTTCGAAGCAAACTGATAAAATTTTAAAAGAAAAATGTAATGAAGTTGAACTTTTAAGTTTTGTAATAGACGTCTTATATCAGTGTTTTGTCCGAAACCTGTCTCTAATTTATGAGGAGCTGGTACATGTTAGATATCTAATTTACCTACGAAGTCCAGGAAATAACAACGACCAAGGAGAGCTAGCAGTCTTCTTGAAGGGCTCGTGGTACTAAGTGTATGGAAAAATGGGAACCAGTCTAGAAATGGGTCTAAATAAAATAGAGTATATATGAGTTTGGCTGGCCGGGATTGGTTGATCATGAAAGGTAGATTTTAGTTTTAAAAAAATCTTTTGAAAGTTTATCCTAGTTGAAACAGAAAAATAGAGACATTTTTTACTGATGAACTTTCAGTCCTTTAACAGTCTTGAGCTTGAAACACTCGTTATTGAAATTAGCACCAGACCTTTTGGTGCGGAATTGAAATCACATGTTTCAAACATGTGAAGGTCCAGAAAATGTCGCGGTTCATAATGTTTTCTTTTTACAGAAGCTGTCATCCAGGATACATCTATATTGATAAATATAGGTTTGATCATGAGCACTCAGAAATTTAAAGTTATTGAATTTATAATATCATTGTGTTAGCTTAGGTTTACTTAGGGAACTGAATTAGTACCATGAGTCCTGAAAGGTCTGAGGTAAGACCAGTACGTATGGTATATATCCAAAAGTACACCAAATCAGTTATTCGCCAAAATAAAGCAAATTACAAGTTAATTTAACAAAACCCTAATTATACAAGGTCTTTTGTATTACATTACCAGGATAAGCTGCGGGAAAATAATGGGAAATTGTTATTCTGTAAAAATCAAACCGTGTGGAGAGCTAGATGCTGTCGAGCAGAACCTTTAACAGAGGAAGCTATTTAATGTATTTATGTGTTTCTGTGTGTAGTTATTTGATGTCATTAACTTTAAATTAATAAAGCATTTGTTATAGTAATGTCAATAACCCTGCCGGAAACTAATTGCATTTACAAATAGTTCTGCTCTGGCGTTGAGAAGCAATGTTAAATGTGGAGAGAGAGAGAGAGAGAGAGAGAGAGAGAGAGAGAGAGAGAGAGAGAGAGAGAGAGAGAGAGAGAGAGAGAGAGAGAGAGTAAAACTTAACACGTCTTTCACCTGCTTGGATTGATGTTTCTTAATAAAATCATGTGCCGTCTGACGCAGACAATTGGATTCTGTATGATGGGAAATTACATATGAAATAGTAAAGATTCTGTCAGCGTTTTGTGTTCAGTTAAAATATTCTTACGCCGTGGACTTTACTCTCTACCAAGTATCAGGGAGTCAGTACGATTAAGCTTCGTGACCACATCCTGTGGAGAAGGGGATTAGGGACTTTAATTATCATAACATCTATGCAGTAGGATGTAGGTATTTTTGGTTGTGTGCGTTCGCGTACGTGTGTGTGTGTGAGTGTGTGTGTGTGTCTTTGTTTGTCCCTATAAAATTCTCTTTGTCCCTATCAAATTCATTTCACCTACCTACCTGCCTACAGTAGCGCATATTAAGGTCAGCCACTTGCAACACTGTAGCCATTATTCTCCTAGTGTCCAGTATAGTGACGTCATTGAAGCTAAAAATTTTAAGGCTATATAGACTTGTGTTTTCCATAGAAATTTCCACAAGCTGTAGCTATAAATAGATACTAGCATTTTACAAAAGGAATTTCCACAAGTTGTGACTATAAATAGATTGTGGGGGTTTCATAGGAATTTTCACAGGTTGTAGCTATAAATAAATACATGGGTGTTAACCGCGATTGTCACACAAGTTGAGACTATAAATATATACTAGGCTTATCCATTTTAGTCTAAACCAATGTAACCTAATGTTCAGGGATATGTGTAGTCTCCGTTAAATTCTGGGACAATTTAGTAATTTTAGCGCCACTTTTAGTCACATCCATTTTGGCGTTGATCTTTTCCTTGATTATAGCTATTTATAGCATCGTTATAATTATGCAAATTTTTGAACACCGCCAACATAATTTCAGGTCTAGGTAATGCTTTACATAAAAATCTCAGGCTTCTACCACTAGATGTCTGTCTCTGTATCTGTTGGATTTGGCACGCTACTATCATTGTTCCTAAACAGACTATATATAATTTTTCCATTGTCCCTAGCCAGGCCCATTCATGTTCAAGGTCCCCTTGTCCCCAGATAGGACCATGTTCAATTCCCCTTGTCCCATGACAGTTTCAATCCATTTTCGCTATACATTCCTATGTTCAATTCCCCTTGTCCCTAGACAGTCTCAACCGATGTTAAACTTTCCCTTGTCCCTCTATAGTCCCACCCATGTTAAATTTCCCCATGTTAAATTCCCCTTGATGCCAGGGTACAACGCCCCAAATTTAACATAGAAGTCTCTTTCACGCGATTGAGGTCAGCCACTTGCAACATTGTTGCCAGTGTCCAGTATCTTGACGTCACCCCTGTTCAAGTCCACTTGTCCCTAGAAGTCCCAACCTATGCTCAACTTTCCCTTGTCCCGCTATAGTCCCACCCATGTTAAATTTCCCCATGTTAAATTCCCATAGACCCCATAGTGCAAACCCTCTTTTGTTTACATTATGATCCCAGAGACCCTATGTCGTCCCCACTAACTACTATTGGCAAGGAGAATTTTGTAATTGTTTATATTTTCTTGTGAATAATCATAAAACACACCAGAACATAAATGGTAAACCGCTGACATCGGGCGAGTTCAAATAAGAAATCTGCTTCTTCAATCTATTATACAATACAACGTGTTTGAGCACAAAATGTCAAGAAACTTTGCTTCCTACGAGTGAATAATGGATATATTTCATCTCGTGGGCGAAAAACTTACTGGCGACTTAACTCAAAACTCGTGAAAAACCGAGTTTTTACTCACTCGATGAAATATGTCCGTTATTTCAGGATTAAATTATTATGGTTGGGTATTTATCGATGTGTAAATTTTACCTAATCACTCACAAAGTTAAAATAAAATTATACGAGTTATGCGCAAGAAAATAATAGTTAGCAAAATTATACAAGACCTTTGAAATTTTTCGCAGTTTATTACCGTTCGTAATGTAGGCTTTCTGTTTCTATTCTGTAAGTTTAATGAAAATGTTTTACTCTGTAAACAGTCAGATTTTTATTTATTTGTCGTTTTTTTTCCATCTATCCCATTTAGAATCTCCTAGCAGGCTCTAATTATATGCTGTAAATAGGTACCCAGTGAATGCACTAAGAAACTATTTAGTAACAAAATTACAAGCAAGTAAAGAAATTAATATATTTTTAAAATATGCTTGAAAATCTCTTGCAAAAATGCTGTCGTAGCACAATTTGTACACACAAAGAAAATATTTCTTTAATTTATGCATTGTTTCACCAGACAGTTTTAAAATAATGTCATTATTTTAAAAATGTATTATATTTTATTTCAAAACATCAGTAGAATTAAAAATCAATAAGACGAAACATTTGGAATGAAAATTAAATTTATACTTCTATTCTTCAACAGACTAGACTTTTTCTTGTTTCCCATTTCTAATTGTAGATAGAGGTCATTTATCCATTTATCCATTTTTTTTAAAAGACTTATTTGTTAGTTTGGTTTTTTTTTCTTTAAGAACACTAGTTGTAAATACTTATTAGCGATTTCATGGCGTCAGACCTTCCTTTAAAATCTTATCCTTCCATATTTTACATACTTTGTAGACCTACCGAAATTAAGGCAATACATTATCATGAGATAGCGAGCGGCTCAGAGAGAGAGAGAGAGACGCTATACTTTTAAAGTCTTAGAAAATATTATCAGAACGTGTAAGCCTTTGTCCGACCTTGTACGCATTCCAATGTGTTCTGCCTACTTATTGATTTTATTGACTCTTAATAGAGTGTTCCAATTCAAATGTTTTAAACTGAAATAGAATAAACGTAAAATCTGAAAATAGAAAGTTTTAAATGATACACACATATTGCCATTGCCAAAGAGACAATTAAGTCGCATTTTATGTTCTCTAAGTGTGACTTATTCACTCCACATTTTCTGACAAATACTGCAAAACAAAAGATAATTTCGTTGTATTTAATTTTGTCTTCATGTGGAAAATGTGAATTGAATTGTATTATTACTATGCAATATTTGTAACCGGCATAGAACGTTAATCATCTATAGATCGTTCAGTGTATTTCCTACAGAGATAAATTTTTATAAAACTGGCAAGACTCGTGCCTATCTCTCAAACTCCAAACAGTAAGTAATAAATATATCCGCTTTTTCTGTTGGAACTTGTTACTTGAGCTCTTTAAATTTCAATGTGTAAGTGTAAGTGATAGTTCCAGCTTTTCTGAAAGTCATTTTGCGAGTAGCTTAAGTGTCAAACATTTCTCAATGAACGATTTTATTTCCATCATTGTAACGGTTGTGGCGAAGAGGACAATGGTATTGGATATGAATCTTTCAATTACTCTTCAAATCGCTAATAAGAACTGCTGCCCAAACTTCTCTTTTAGTATCATGTGAGAGTATTTCGTCGTTGCTTTGTTTCTTGTATCCACCTGAAATGGTATTATTATTTCATGACGGCAGACTCTTGCTAATGATACGTCTCTCTCTCTCTCTCTCTCTCTCTCTCTCTCTCTCTCTCTCTCTGAGGATTGACTAATTCACTTTCGCAGTCGTCTCGTGCAGCTGAAAAAAACCACAAAATATCACACATCCGGTCAGAGATTTACAGATAGTCATCCGAAGATACACAACAAGACTTCTAAAGAATCTCCAGGCTATTGTTCTCGAAATAAAAGTACAGTTAACTGCTATGTCTGGCAGGTAAAAGCAGTCTTGACTAAATAATGTTCAAAACGTCGGAGAAAACGAACCTCAAAACAGAAGACACCAGGCTGTGAGATACATGTAAAATACTTATTATCATCATCACGAAAAAGGACATTCGCCAGAGTATTCACACAAAGTGAACAAAGAGAAAAAGGAAATTGCAGAAGCAGAGGAAGAAACAGAAGACGAAGCATTGCAGCAAAGCAGTTCAAAGCAAGGCAAACCGAAGAAATAGCAGAAGAAATGGAAAAGTCAAGACAATAAAAGGAAGAAGAAAATATCTTTTGTGATGTGCATAAAATTCATTGTGTTTCTTATTCAAGGAAATATATCAGACACTTAAGTGTATCTATATAGTGACTTTTCAAATAATATTACTAAGATATTGTAACATACACAATAATTGTGGAAGAATATGTTTTACTTGATTTGGCAATCTTGGTAAGTATCGCTTTTGTAAGATAGCTGAATGGCCTTCTAATGGATGGTTGGGTTTTGAAACATTATGGATATTCCAACTCCATGTATTCTATAGTACATCAGTATTGTTTGTGCAAACGGTGTTAGCACTCCTACCAGTTTACCTCCATACGCTCCATGGGTGATAGCATTTAATTATATCTGTGTGTATAGAGTGTGCATATTACTACCCATTTCTCTTCGTTCACAATACTACTAGGGTTGTAGCAGTTACAAGGGTGGTAGGTGTATTTACTTAGTTATAATGGTATTGTACAAAAATATTAAAAGTATAGTAGAGGGACTCATATTTGTTTATAATGGTTTTAATTTATATTTAATAGCCAATCTATTACTACTAACACTTTGCTGGTAAGTATGTGAGTGGGTGAAAGGGCAGTGTAGGTGTTGGTCAGTTTGAGGGGATGTTGACCAGTAGACGGAGTGTTGGTTAATAGGTATTGGTCAGTAGATGCCTGGGTATGGTCAGTTCAAACAGCATATTTGTTAGTAAATGTGGATTCTGCTTACTACGAACACAGTATCTTTTAATAAGTGTAGGCATTGGTCATTAAACAGCTGGGTTTTGGTTTGCAAAAGTAGTTGTAACATTACATTTAACGCTTTTTCATAGATAATCCCATCATGTTACTCCTATTGATATTTTTTAAGATCATTATTTGCCTTGTACTCAGAATGCAATTTGTGAAACCATTCCTATCACCATCATATGCACACGGACTAATTCAAAATTCCCCGATGTTCCGGAGTGTTATCTCTAATGTTAAACCTGTAGACATTTTAACATGGGATTCCTAGTGTACACATAGTGTCATCATTCCAATATGACGCCCTAAAACAATTTCTCTTGTACCAACAGTGCCGATATTTTTTTTACCCAAAGTGGCACTCTTCACTAATCCACTGTGCGACGTCTATACCATTTTGTTCATAAGGTACCACTCTACACTACTTTCAAACAACCAAGATAAAAGTGAAGTAATTGCTACTTTGTGATTTATTAAGTGACTACATACCATTTAAATGTGTGAAAGGAAACTTTTCCAAAGGAAAATGAAGGAAAATAATATATTCTGGCTGTATATATCATCCATCTAGTTATCTTGTAGCAGTAGATTGAAAATGGATGATCCAATTTCTTCCACGTACAGGAGTAAAGATGGATTTCCAATGCGGCACTAACGATGGTAAATAACATTACTTAATTAACGCAACAATTTGAAAAATCAGATAAACAAGTCTATTTATGTGATATCCTTTATATAAGCACAACTACATTCCCTAGAATACTGCGTAGGCCACAAAACACGACTATAATACTAAAGAGTTAATAAAATACAATTGTTTTTGCAGAAATAGTTAGTGTGGAACTTTAAGGCTTGAAAGTTTCTTAAACACAGAAAACCATCGCGTTCTATACTCGCTTCAGTAGCCAACTAGATCAGCAATCGTCTAGTCCATAGTACTGTTGCTGATGACACTGTTAATCGCAACACTAATAGCAATAAAAAAAGATTTAGCAGTGACTATTTGCATCTGAGCATCTGAAAATTAGCGGCTACGAGGAGAACTTTTATATTTTCATTCCATAATAAAGACGAAATGTTGCATCGGCATTCTAAAATTGACAGATTCAACTGATCTTGTTTAGATATGGGCATGAAACAATGATGTTGCAACCGTTGGTGTTAGTTTCCTACACTTAGCATTAACCATAAATCCCAATTAAACCGTTGTTCAGCATCCGGACATCAGCGGTTTCATCAGCTGTATGTTATCGTTTCACCACAGAGCTCATTGCATAAAGGCAGGTCCTGTATTCATTCAGATACACAATGCTGACGTTGGTGTGAATATTTTCAATCACCCCTCTATGGCTACAACAATTTTAAAGTTGGAACCGAAATACGGTTTGACAATTCATCCAGCAGTGACACTACCAAGAGTGTGTAGTCTCCTCTCCACAAACACAAATCTAACATAGTCCCGCTGTCCTTGATTGCAGTGTAGTGAACAAATTGCTCACGGATGTGAAGATATTGTACGGATGTAAAATAAATATATCTGCATGTGCATCAGACATTGGAGAACTGACGAACAACCAAACTCTTGACAGATATGCTAGATAATATCTTTTTATTACTACGGTGCACTTGATATATGACACTTGGACTAAACTTAAGTACACAAAACGATTGATATATACGGTGCACTTGATATATGACACTTGGACTAAACTTAAGTACACAAAACAATTGATATATACGGTGCACTTGATATATGACACTTGGACTAAACTTAAGTACACAAAACAATTGATATATACGGTGCACTTGATGTATGACACTTGGACTAAACTTAAGTACACAAAACAATTGATATATACGGTGCACTTGATATATGACACTTGGACTAAACTTAAGTACACAAAACAATTGATATATACGGTGCACTTGATATATGACACTTGGACTAAATTTAAGTACACAAAACGATTGATATATACGGTGCACTTGATATATGACATTTGGACTAAATTTAAGTACACAAAACAGTTGATTTATGTGATCCAGAATTCATGCAATCCATCTTTTGATTTAGAAGTCACCGCCACGCGTGACCGACTGATCGTATAGATCAATCATTTTGATTACCTGAAGAAATAGACAAGAAGGTGAAATTTAGTTGAGCGTGAAATTATTTAGCGGGTATATATAAAAGTAATAGCAAACACAATTATAAGCAAAGTGTTTTAGGCAGTGTTTCATTGTTGCTGCCATTTTGTTATGTTGCTATGTTTGCACTTTTGTTTGTTTACCTGTCTGTATACTTCATTACCTTACGTGTCTAAAGCATAGGTGTGTAATTTAGTTTTGACAGAGGCATATTGAACACTCTTGATATACAGCTTTAAAATTTCATCACTCGCTGTTTTATCTATCATCAGCATTAGTGCTACTTATTGCTTAAGCTAAAAGGACAGATGAGCCAGTTGAGTCAAGACATTTGATAAAATGGCATTCTTAGGTAAGGCTGAACTTGGAGTGAGAGAAATCGGAAGTAGCGTTAACGTGCCGAACGACCCAAGGGCCAGGCTGATGTATTATCTGTCCTGCATGAGTACAGTTTTGGATTTAGATGACAGTCCACATCTCTCCAGACTGACAAACTATTCAAATTATTTTCTCTCAGAGGATGAAACATCCACGCTCGTGACACTTTGTTTGCTTTAATCGCCTAACTCCTCCTGAACAAATGTATTTTTCAAGACGAGATGTGTGGAGATTCAGGCAACAATTTTTTCGAAATTAGTGCAGTGCAACAACGACTACTTTTGACCGAAAGCCTCCTTATTGGCAGAATTCAGAGAGCTGTTAAGAAGATCATGACCTTCAAAATGACTTGGCTAGAATGATACTGGAGCGAACCCATCAAGGAGCTAATGAGACAACTAACGACCTCAGCTATTGAAAGAGATCCAGTCTTTGTGTTTCAACCAGCACCTGCATCAACATCATCTGATTCCGTCGATGAATGTTGTGGCTGTTGCGGTGGTAACTGCTGCTGCTGCAACTGTTCTATTCTATAAATATAACTTCTGCATTACAAATTGCTTAGAAATTCTGTAGATGAACCAACAAATAATCAGTGTGAGTAATCGATTTTTTTTTCAAGAGTGGATATCCTTAAAAATCCAAGCGCGAAAAGGAGAATTGGCATTTTGCATCAATGGAATATTTTCTAAGCATTTAAATTCAGAACTATACAATACTATGTTATCAAACGAGAAAAAGAGGTGTCTCCATCGATTTAACATTTTATATCATTCTGTTTTTGCTTTTTTCGTTGTCTTACTGTTATTATAAATTTTTATATAATACACCCTTTTATACAATTTTTATGAATATTATTATTTTATCATATGCAATTATTATATAATGATATGGTTCTAGTTGTCCGCTGATTTATCATGAAGGCTGTGGTGTCAGCATAATTGCAACAAAAGCCTTTTGCGGGAAGAAATCGCCAATGAAAACGGGGAATGTTCGTGATGACACGATGGCTTCCTCAGTGTCACAATAACTAGTGAACACTCTAATAATGACTTTAAGTAAGCTGTTAATGTTTTGCAGCGCTACGAGAGTTGACCATATGAACTTCTGTCCATAACGAATAGAAGAGAGCGTCCAGGATCGCAATTACAATTTCACTTTATTATTTGAAAACGACATTCCATATTGACATAATCTATATTCATTCCAAACGTACTGGATGTATCTTCAATTAATGGAGTTGAATGGCAGATAATATAGTCAACAACAAGGTATCACCATCAATAGTGTTGTTGTTGTTGTTGTTATAAGGTTTAACGCCATTTTTCAGCACAAGATAGGCTATACATGGCGGCTAGTATTAATGGTGGAGGAAGAACCCTGGAAAATCCCGGGAAGAACCACCGACCCACGAGAAGCTACTGGCGGGCTTTCTCACGTACCCACGTTAGCCGAGCCTGGACTCGAACTCACGCAGACAGAGGTGAGATGGCAGTGATCCGTAACGGTCAGCGCTTTAGACCACTCGGGGCCCCCCCATCAATAGTGTACAATATATAAAGAAAACATAGCAAGAAACGAAATTGTGCATCTATGTAGATGCAGATCAATTCAAATGAGGTGAGCAGGCTAAGTCACAAAATTGATTCATAGGGTGAAAGAGATATCTACATTTTAAGGATAAGATTATTAAGCAAAACTCAGATGATATGTTGCTTAAATTCATGTTTAAACAATGGTTAGCCAAACTATTTATTTGATTAAAACTTTCAAAATTTTTAAGTACCTATATAATTCAAGGTACTTTTATTTTCGATATTCAAAAGTCTTTGACGTTTCAAAACATTCTCTTTTCAGACCCTTGACTAATCCAAAAGATTTTCATATAAGTTACAGAATATTTAATTCTTACTCTACGGGGATTCGAACCGGTTCAACATGTTACGGTACCGATTGCCTTGCCTGCACTCGCCAATCCCAATACCCTCTCGGCCAGGCATATGTTACCAAAGAATGATGTCGCTGGGATTATCATTTGTGTGTAACAGATACACTTGCATCTGCAAACACCGTCACTCCGGATTCCTACGACAGGAATCAGTGCATATAGAGTGTTGCTACTTGAGGTCTTAAGCTATGTAACAGAAAGTGATACCAACAATTTAAGTAACGTCAAGAAACAATTTATTTCTTGTAAAACAAAAATGAAAATTCGAGAGACACTTACAGTATTGTGGATTAAATCCGAAATAATGCTATATGTCCTTTCACAAGTGTTGATATAACACAATGATACAATCCATAATGTCTTTCAATGATATCACGATAATCTATAGTAGTATTTATAAATCCAATAGTGAAGGAGCACATTAGTAATTCTAGTGAATATATTAAATAATTTCCCTAGAATAATATATAACACATCTGTAAATTATGATTAAAATGGATTTCTATAGATATACCTAAGAAGAATGAATTATTTGTTATCAAATTCCTAATTATTGAATCTGGTCTAGAAGTGAATCTTTCCAACGTACAACTCCAATCTAATTGTAAACAAGACTGGGCTTAGAATGTTCTGAACACAAATGCTGTGTAAACATTCAATTTACAACTTAAAATCATGAACAAAAGAAGTTAGCATTGCAAGCATTCTGCTTCAACGTACAATCATGGACACGAGTTAGGCACTATATCAATTAAACATACATAACACCGTCCTTCATAAAAACTAAGAATTATACAATACAGCCTTCGCTAAATATTTCTCAAATACAAATATGATACTTTATTATTAAAATTACATTGGAATATGTATTGTAACTGACTCTAAACTTAATTACAAAAAATATACATAAAATAAAGCAAAATAGTACTTCAATTCAAGTGAGTGCATCAGCAATATAATTATCTTTCCCCTTGATACGTCGAATATCAGTTTTGTATCTTTGCAGCATTAAACCCAATTTCAACAATCTCTGATTTTTGTCTTTCATTTTGCTGATGAAAATGAGTGGATTATGATCACTGAATTCAGTTACAAGGAAAAGAGATTCGAAATGTTGCAAAGACAATATCAAAGCCAAACATCCTTTCTAAAATATGGAATAGCGTTTATAGTGCTTGTTTTGTTTTTAAAAAAAATAACACTGGATGATCCACACCACTCTTATTTTTTTGCAACGATATTCTTCTAATCCCTACATAACTTGCATCAACAGATTTTTGAAATAATTCGTTTGCATTTGGTTCTAAACGAACTGGAGCACTTTTAAATACGGCCCTTAATATATCAGTAGATTTCTAACATCTGTCAAATCCAAACAACTTGGATTTCTTACTCACCAAATTTGTTAAAGTTCTGGCAATTATGGAAACATTTAAACAACATTTCGGATAATACTATATCCCAAAATCGCATCTGTTGCGTTTTACTAATAGGCACTATGAATTCAGAGATAGTCTTGACTTTAACTTCCACAGGTTTAACGTGAACTTGTCTCACAACATATCCTAAAAGTGTGACACAAGCACGGTAAAACTCAGTCGATCAAGGAATTTTCGAATAGCTTCCAGTTGATCGTTCCGTTAACTGTTTTTCGTCAAACTCAGTAATGTAGCAGCAGTAGAGCTGAACAGACCACTTGGCTGAAACCTTATTTATAAAAAATAAAGGCTCCTACGGAGGTTGAAAAAAAAAAAAGGTCAATAACATAAACCGAACCTCCTAACTTTTATTATTACCATATAGTTTGAAAAACGGATAATAAATCGTTTGGGTTAGCTCATTTCCGTTACTTTTTGTTGACGTATTTTTTTTTTAGATTTTTATGCGATTTCGTTTACTCGCGGGTTATTCAATTTTTGTCGTTCAGCTCTACTGCTGCTATGAATTAAACAGCCATTATAGATATTATCAATAATGAGTATTGGAGAACCACACTCAGCTAAATTAACTCGAGAGCGACTAGAGGCAATTAAAAAATATCTACCTGTTCGTGATTCTGTTAAGCAACAACTACAATCGCGTCAGGAATCTCAGGTGGAATTTACAGAAGGTACAGAACAATTATTTAAACCGATTGTCGAACCAACGAAGAAAATTGTTACAGCAACCGAGGCAACACAACGAGCTCTTGCAACATTGCCTGCTGATATTGCTGGTCGTATTCAAGCAGCTCAACCACCACCACAAGCACCACAAGCAGCTCAACCACAATCACAACCACCAAGAACCAGAACTAAGATAATAGATAAATTTACACCTGAAGGTATTGCTGCTATCAGGGACCCAACCAAATTATTTGATATTGCCGCGTTTGGATATTATGAAAGAGAAAATTATGTAAAATCAGAACACATTAAATCATTAAGCTCTGCCAATTGGATCAAGGATATATATCACGTCGCTACTGGTATTCCAGAAATCAGATCTAGTGAAGATATTGAAAAATTTAATGAATTTGATGAGATTGTACATAGATATATAAAAGAGACTAAACGAAGTAAAAGATTATCACAACCACCACAACAACAACTACAACAACGAGAGCTACAACGACAACAACGAGAGCTACAACGACAACAACAACGAGAACAACCATCACCGCAACAAGAACAACAATTTCAAGAAGTGATGAAACGATTTCAATCACCACGACAACGACAACGACAAGAACAACAACAAAAAGAAGAATTTGCAACATTTCCACAATCAGAATTACTATCACCACTACCATCATCACAACAACAAGAACAACCATCACCGCAACAAGAACAACAATTTCAAGAAATGATGAAACGACTTCAATCACTACGACAACGACAACCAGTTAGAACAACAGAGAAAGAAAAAGAATATCAAGATCCTGGCGCAACTGGAAGTGGTTTAGGAAGTGGTCTTATTACTTGTCCCAATAATATCCTTGCTGATGTTGATCGACTAGAAATCCTCATCGGAGGAAAACGAGCTGGTAATAATTCATCAGAAATCATTAATGAAGCAGCTGATATTTGCAAACGATTATTTAGTGGCGGTATTATGGACATTGATGTTTATCGATCCCTTATTAATGAAATCGCCGACGATTATTACAGTGATTAGATACAATTAGTGATAAAAACAGTTAATAATAAAATGATCGTGCATGGTACTCAACGTGGACCTACCATGGTCAGGGTAATAAACTCTCGATTACCTGTATACAAAACGATCTACGGAGATGGACTAGGTGATGTTGTTCAGGGTCTGTTTACAAGAATAGCCCCAAAAGCAATACCGATTGCAAAGCAGCTAGGAATGAAAGCTATTGATGTTGTTCGTGAAAAAGGTATAGGCGCTGTTGGTAATCTTGCTAGCAAAGCATTCTTAGCGATCAAAGATAGACTATCACGATTAATACGCAGACCACAAGCGGCCCGACCTCAGCCTGTGAAATTACCTAGCACTGAAGTGATGCCAGCAAATGTCAGTAAAATAATAAATCAAGCAGCTAATCAAAAACTAGCGGAGTTAGCTGATATCCCGATGTCGGAAAAGGGAAAAAATATAACCGCTAGTCTGATAGCAGGAAGTGGTCTTCGAGTTAGACGAAGACGATAATAATAAAGATGTTTAAGCGCGTATCTGACCCCGCGTTTGACATGGATGCACCAGTTCTCAAAGATGAGTCTGTGGGCGATTATCAGTATTATTCTTACGACGCACGAATTCCAGATCAGCGTGGACGAATCGAACTACAGGTTCAGGATACAAGTAGATATTTCCTACCCGCTGAAGCATTTATTGAAGTAGAAGGTGAAATTTTAAATAACGTTAATCCTGCAGCACCAGCACCATACGCCGCTGATGTTAGTGTCGGCTTTGTTAATAATGGTATTATGGCGTTATTTGATAGCGCTACGTACATGATTGACGGAAAAAATATTGAATCAATCCAGAAGGACGTCGACGTTGCCACGACGATATTGGGTCTTGCAAGATACAGCGACGATTACTCAAGATCAGCTGGTCCATCAATGATGTTTGTGAAAGATACTTCTAATTCTCCAGAGTACCAACAATATGAAATAGGACGACCAAGAAATTTTGCTAGAAACGCCGATGCGGATGTACAAAGTATGATTATTAATGTAGATCCAGATTTCAACTTAGGATTTAGATCACGTCGAGCAATGTTGCTTGGTGGAAGAAGAGTATTTTCATGTGCAATTCCACTGTCACATATCTTTGGATTCTGTAGAAATGTTAGAAAAGTCATTTTCGGAGCCAAACACACAGTTGTACTAGTACGAAAAGGCACAGACGATGATGCAATCTGGCGACTCCCCGGTACTGATCCTGGTATAGTAGTACTAACAAAATTTTCCCTGTGGATGCCAGTGATGACTCCGTCAATATCTGAAGAAGACCGGTTGTTATCTTTTATGAGTCAAGGCGGTAAATCAACGTTGTCATGGTTGACTATGACCACAGATGCTATCCAGAGTAATATTAATGGTTTATTTACATGGCAGATAGCTTCTCAACAAGGTGTTTCTGCACCAAGACATATATTTATTGCGTTTCAAAATACTGCACGAATAAACGAACAAAATCTTAGTATTATGATATTTGACAATCTTGGTGTTTCTGAGGTTTCATTAAGGATAAATGGACACCAAGAACCATCCGAGGATATTTTGTTAAATTTCGATCAAAATCATGTAGCACGTGCATATCATCGATTAATGTCGTTCATGGGACGTGATCAAAATGTTGATACTGGTTTACAAATATCGCAGCTAGATTTTACATCGCTGTATCCGATTTATTACTTTTCTCTAGAACATTTAGATTTAACCAGACAATCTGTTGTAGATATTCATTTTCGATCTCGTGTTAATAGAGATGTTGTAAATATCCCTAATTACAGAGCAATTGCTATTATACTCAGCGATAAATCGATGTTACTCGAAGGTGTTGGTGGACGAATGAGAGTTATTGATGCTCCAGTAGAAAACATGTAATTAGATCGTTCATAATAATTATAATGTCATATCATCACGTTAGTGTGAGTCTGACTCCTGGTCAGATTAAAAGGCTGCAATCAGCATCAAAAAATAACTGTGGAATAAAAATATCGCTAAAGCGAGAACAAATGACCGGTGCAAATAAACTGCAAAGGCAGCTGCTATTAATGCTGGTATTGCTGCAAGAAGCGGAAATATACCACCCGTTTTAGCAATATCTTTGATGGCGCCCGCAGAAAGATTAAGTTTGACGCCTTTATTTGATTTTTAGCGTCATTGAAGTTTTTAAACTGACGCTCGGTCAACGATAGTTTATTTGCACCGGTCATCTGTTCTCGCTTTAGCGATATTTTTATTCCACAGTTATTTTCTGGTTAAATCTAAATGTTCTAGAGAAAAGTAATAAATCGGATACAGCGATGTAAAATCTAGCTGCGATATTTGTAAACCAGTATCAACATTTTGATCACGTCCCATGAACGACATTAATCGATGATATGCACGTGCTACATGATTTTGATCGAAATTTAACAAAATATCCTCGGATGGTTCTTGGTGTCCATTTATCCTTAATGAAACCTCAGAAACACCAAGATTGTCAAATATCATAATGCTAAGAATTTGTTCGTTTATTCATGCAGTATTTTGAAACGCAATAAATATATGTCTTGGTGCAGAAACACCTTGTTGAGAAGCTCTCTGCCATGTAAATAAACCATTAATATTACTCTGGATAGCATCTGTGGTCATAGTCAACCATGACAACGTTGATTTACCGCCTTGACTCATAAAAGATAACAACCGGTCTTCTTCAGATATTGACGGAGTCATCACTGGCATCCACAGGGAAAATTTTGTAAGAATTACTTTACCAGCATCACCAGCAGGTCGCCATATTGCATCATCGTCTGTGCCTTTTCGTACTAGTACAACTGTGTGTTTGGCTCCAAAAATGACTTTTCTGACATTTCTACAGAACCCAAAAATATGTGACAGTGGAACTGCACATGAAAATATTCTCCTATCACCTTTTAACATTGCTCGACGTGATCTAAATCCTAAGTTGAAATCTGGATCTACATTAATAATAATACTTTGTACATCCGCATCGGCGTTTCTAGCAAAATTTCTTGGTCGTCCTATTTCATATTGTTGGTACTCTGGAGAATTAGAAGTATCTTTCACAAACATCATTGATGGACCAGCTGATCTTGAGTAATCGTCGCTGTATCTTGCAAGGCCACGTATTGTCGTGGCAACGTCGACGTCCTTCTGGATTGATTCAATATTTTTCCGTCAATCATGTACGTAGCGCTATCAAATAACGCCATAATACCATTATTAACAAAGCCGACACTAACATCAGCGGCGTATGGTGCTGGTGCTGCAGGATTAACGTTATTTAAAATTTCACCTTCTACTTCAATAAATGCTTCAGCGGGTAGGAAATATCTACTTGTATCCTGAACCTGTAGTTCGATTCGTCCACGCTGATCTGGAATTCGTGCGTCGTAAGAATAATACTGATAATCGCGCACAGACTCATCTTTGAGTATTGGTGCGTCCATGTCAAACGCGGGGTCAGATATGCGCTTAAACATCTTTATTATTATCGTCTTCGTCTAACTCGAAGACCGCTTCCTGCTATCAGACTAGCGGTTATATTTTTTTCCTTCTCCGACATCGGGATCTCAGCTAACTCCGCTAGTTTTTGATTAGCTGCTTGATTTATTATTTTACTGACATTTGCTGGCATCACTTCGGTGCTAGGTAATTTCACAGGTTGAGGTCGGGTCGCTTGTGGTCTGCGTATTAATCGTGATAGTCTATCTTTGATCGCTAAGAATGCTTTGCTAGCAAGATTACCAACAGCGCCTATACCTTTTTCACGAACAACATCAATAGCTTTCATTCCTAGCTGCTTTTCAATCGGTATTGCATTTGGGGCTATCCTTCTAAACAGACCCTGAATAACATCACCTAATCCATCTCCGTAGGTCGTTTTGTATACTGGTAATCGAGAGTTTATTACCCTGACCATGGTAGGTCCACGTTGAGTACCATGCACGATCATTTTATTATTAACTGTTTTTATCACTAATTGTATCTAATCACTGTAATAATCGTCGGCGATTTCATTAATGAGGGATCGATACACGTTAATATCCATAATACCGCCACTAAATAATCGTTTACAAATATCAGCTGCTTCATTAATGATTTCTGGGGAATTATTACGAGCTCGTTTTCCTCCGATGAGGATTTCTAGTCGATCAACATCAGCAAGGACATTATTGGGACAAGTAATAAGACCACTTCCTAAACCACTTCCAGTTGCGCCAGGATCTTGATATTCTTTTTCTTTCTCTGTTGTTCTAACTGGTTGTCGTTGTCGTGGTGATTGAAGTCGTTTCATCATTTCTTGAAATTGTTGTTCTTGTTGCGGTGATGGTTGTTCTTGTTGTTGTGATGATGGTAGTGGTGATAGTAATTCTGATTGTGGAAATGTTGCAAATTCTTCTTTTTGTTGTTGTTCTTGTCGTTGTCGTTGTCGTGGTGATTGAAATCGTTTCATCATTTCTTGAAATTGTTGTTCTTGTTGCGGTGATGGTTGTTCTCGTTGTTGTTGTCGTTGTAGCTCTCGTTGTTATCGTTGTAGCTCTCGTTGTTGTAGTTGTTGTTGTGGTGGTTGTGATAATCTTTTACTTCGTTTAGTCTCTTTTATATATCTATGTACAATCTCATCAAATTCATTAAATTTTTCAATATCTTCACTAGATCTGATTTCTGGAATACCAGTAGCGACGTGATATATATCCTTGATCCAATTGGCAGAGCTTAATGATTTAATGTGTTCTGATTTTACATAATTTTCTCTTTCATAATATCCAAACGCGGCAATATCAAATAATTTGGTTGGGTCCCTGATAGCAGCAATACCTTCAGGTGTAAATTTATCTATTATCTTAGTTCTGGTTCTTGGTGGTTGTGGTTGTGGTTGAGCTGCTTGTGGTGCTTGTGGTGGTGGTTGAGCTGCTTGAATACGACCAGCAATATCAGCAGGCAATGTTGCAAGAGCTCGTTGTGTTGCCTCGGTTGCTGTAACAATTTTCTTCGTTGGTTTGACAATGGGTTTAAATAATTGTTCTGTACCTTCTGTAAATTCCACCTGAGACTCCTGACGCGATTGTAGTTGTTGCTTAACAGAATCACGAACAGGTAGATATTTTTTAATTGCCTCTAGTCGCTCTCGAGCTAATTTAGCTGAGTGTGGTTCTCCAATACTCATTATTGATAATATCTATAATGGCTGTTTAATTCATAGCAGCAGTAGAGCTGAACGACAAAAAATTGAGTAACCCGCGAGTAAACGAAATCGCATAAAAATCTAAAAAAAAAATACGTCAACAAAAAGTAACGGAAATGAGCTAACCCAAACGATTTATTATCCGTTTTTCAAACTATATGGTAATAATAAAAGTTAGGAGGTTCGGTTTATGTTATTGACCTTTTTTTTTTCAGCCTCTGTAGGAGCCTTTATTTTTTATAAATAAGGTTTCAGCCAAGTGGTCTGTTCAGCTCTACTGCTGCTAATGTATTGCAGATGAACCTCAGATATCTTCTGATTGGGTTTTCTTTCCATTTGACAGATGTAACAAGATCTAAAGTACTTAACAACATCACTCTTAATTTTCGGGCACTAAATATGATTCAAGATCATATGATTATTCCTAGTGACTCCTAAATAACCAGCCAAGGGAGTTTCATGGGCTAAATTAAGTATGTAATGAGTTTGTCTAGTTTCTTTCTCCAGTTCCTAAACCTTTGTCGGCATGCCTCAGGTACCAACTCATAACCCTTCAAAATGTATTCCTTAACAACAACATAATCAGCACACTGTTGTACCAACAGTGAAGTGTAGTAGCAGAAAATGGAATTTTGGCCTTACTGATTTTATTTGAGTCACAGCCTTTACCTCCCTAGACTTTTGTCCATTCTAGCAAGCAAGCCAAAAACTATGTGCAACCCGTGTACTATTAGCCTTAATGACTCGCTAAGTGAAGTGGCCTAAGCATGTTGCCAGAAGCATGCAATGACGCAGAACAGAAACCGCTCAAGACAAATTGCTTTTACTCGACTTTTATTGTCTGTAAATTAGCATCCGTACTGTTTATTATTTATGCTTGGAGTTGTCTGTGATTGTCCATTTCCACAAACACTCTCTCGAACTCGGCCGCGCTAATTATCTTATCCTCGATAAACTCCGATTACCGATTACTAGTCGTGTTGGGACTGCTTTCTGCCGCTGCAAGCAGTTCTGAAAAAAAAACAAAAAAAAAACAAAAAAAAGTGCTTGACAATGTTATTGCAATTAAATTAATTTGCTACCTCCTCCCGAGACACCATTTACTATCGATAAAGCACGACACTAATTCCCATTGGTGCACTTACGATAGTTGCTCTTGCCATGACTCCAGCAGTTGTTGATGCACCAAGCCTACAAATAGCATCTACAACAAAACACTCGCGTTTGTATTTTACGAGTAGCTGGTTTCTCTTGGTGATTTAATGTTGCAGCTCTTATTCCGTTTCAATTATTTGTTTCATGTCAGAAACATTGAGGGTCCATCATAGTTCTTCTATTAATAATACAATTGCATAGTTTAATTGCATGACTGGCACAACCTGTCCGGACTCAGTAAGTCAAGACGCAATACGCACGCGAACTTTAACCAGTTAATCATTTTTACTGGTACAATTCTCATACAATTATAGAAAGTGTTTTCCTGGGGAAGATTGAAATCTCCGGCAATTGTGCATTCTATAAATCTAGCACCCGTTTTGTTTTAAAGCATACCGATTACTCCTGCACCTTTTGTATCTAACGATCGTTTTTGTCCCATAAATGTTACCCGATCAGGTGCGTCCTTGTTGAAAAGCACTCTAGATTTGCCTTTAACTAACTGAGTCAATGTTGGTGTAAAATATTTGATTGTGAACTTAACTGGGGTGGATACATCGGTGAATATCACTTCGCAGTTATGAAAACAATCCCGCAGTGCTTATACACTTGATGGCGCAGTCAATGATTGGACATTTTCATGTGCACGTACGTTGATTCCAAGGTGGTTTCGAGTTGGTGTTGGTACATCAAGGTGATTGTTGTTGTTGCTGCTATTGTTGTTGTTATAGGGTTTAACTCCATTTTTCAGCACAGATAGACTATACATGGCGGTCAGTATAAATGGTGGAGGGAAGGGAAAGAACCACCGACCCACAAGAATCTACTGGCAAGCTTTCTCACGTACCCAAATTAGCCAAGCCTGAGACTCGAACGCACGCAGACAGAGGTGAGATGGCCATGAGGCGCGGTAGAGGACAAACGCTGGTCCAATGAGAAAGTTGCAGTTGAAATTTCGATGTCGCATGTCGAGATATCCAATATGACGCGTTGAATCAAATTGCATGTCCTTTAAGTTCCATTTTCAAGATCGAGATTTTAGATTTTATATGCTGAATTATACATTGGTGGTTTAAAGTTATATTTCCCATGTCGTCGTTTTACAGTGTATATTTTGAATTACACAGCGGTGGTTGAAATTTCAATTTCATATATCGAGAATCCCTAATTCACACTTTGTATGTAACTGTTTGTGACGAAAGTTCCATTTCATATGGCGAGTATTTATTTTTCATCTGTTGAATTTCACAGCAACGAGAAGCAGCCTCCTTGTTTAAAAAGAATGCAGTCGGTTTACGAGAGCGACGTCTAGCGAAGAAATTCTTAGTAATTCTCGACCTGTGAATGCTAACTTTTAAACTGTAAATGCATGAAATGTAATGGCGCCTCATAATTGAATACACGAATGATGTATCTTAGTACTCGATATTATTTTGAATTGTTAAAGTGGACAGTCTGTTGTTGTTGTAGTTGTTATTGTTGTAGGGCTTAACGCCATTTTTCAGCACACGATAGGCTATACATGGCGGCCAGTATTAATGGTGGAGGAAGAAACCGGGAAATCCCCGGAAAGAACCACCGACCCACGAGAAGCTACTGGCAAGCTTTCTCACATATCCACATTCGCCGAATCCGAGACTCGAACCTACGCAGATAGAGGTGAGATGGCAGTGATCCGTAACGGAGAGCGTTTAGACCACTCGGCCACTGGGGACCCGACAGTCTGTAATGTCACTTTTAACACCAACACATCATTTCACCATATAAAAATAGCAGTTCTGACAAGCACAATAAAATGTCCAATCACCGCTGTGTAATTCAACAGATACAATCTAAAGACTCAACATACTAAATAGAACTTTCAGCACAATCATTGTGATTCAATATGTTAAACTGAAACTCTCGACATATGACATTAAAATTACAACCCCGTGAAATTCAGAAGATACAATCCAACAACTCGACATTGGGCATCGAATTGTCAACTAGCACTGTGTAATTCAACAGATGAAATGTAAATAATCAACATATGAAATGGAACTTTCAACATAAACTCTTTAAACCAATACGTAAATTAGGAATTCTCGACGTATGACATTGAAATTTCAACCACCGCCGTGTAATTCCAACGACACAATCTTAAACCTCGACATAGAAAATATAACTTTCAACCACTACTGTTTAATTCAACAGATACAATGTAAAATCTTGACTTAGAAAATGGAACTTTAAGGACAAGCATTTTCGATACAACACGTGAAACTGGATTTCTGGACATATGACATTAAAATTTCAACGGCAACGTTCTGATTGGACAAGCTTTTGTCCTCTATGGCCCCTCATAGATGGCAATGATCCACAGCGGTGAGCGCTTTAGACCACTCGGCCACTCGGTCCCCCCCCCCCCCCAGGGTGATTGCAACGGTCTACTTATATCTAGTGCTGAACAAGATTATATTTCATTGTATACGAGGGTCTGGTAACATCGCTCTGGCGAATTAATTTTGGGACAAGTGGGACAAATCTATTATCAATATCAGCATCCACTGCCAATTGGTCTAACAATCTGTCGGTAAATTCCGCAACCCCATCACCATGGTCAGAATCTATCACGTATATGTAATGAAAAATCTAATCTTAAACATAAACGCCAAACAAGGATTATCAGCCGTATAGATAGATGTGCATCGCCTCAAACTGAATTTTATATTTAGCTATCAACGACATGCTGCAATATATGTGAAAGTTTTTGGAGCACTGGTTTTGTATTACTACTTGTTCACCTGGCGTATTATAATTAACACTGTTATTTGACTGCACCCTCTATAATAACCGGATATAATAATAAATACGATCCAGACCAGGCGCTGTTAAGATGTTAGATTTAGATTTATCTAAGCCATTTACATCATCGACAGCAGTTCGATTAGTTGTAATATTATTGCCATCAATAACCGTTTTTCATTCAGTGGTTATTATGAAGTATACTGTACATGAACGTACTACACATGGCGGTGGTGGCATGTTAGCAATTTGTTTATCCATGTATTTCTTTGTTGTAGCATTAGTATCATCGACATACTCTTGGAACCGACACGCCACTGTCTCTGATTCTACCGTTTTCTGTGATATGCGTGAGAAACGACAGTGTTGACGTGGTTCCCGACTGTATACACGATAACAAATGTGATTCTGTAGTCAGTGAATGGGTTAACACAGTCAATGTCTCTAATATAACCTTACCATCAGCACCTCCTGTACACCAGATTGTATCGTTCTTAGGAAATAAGGTGACCGTATGTTTGACAGTAAAAATAGCCTTGCTTTCATCTCTCCAAAGCCCACATATGTGACATAGGGGTATTGCACACCAAAACGTCAGTGAAGCACCAACGAGTTCTGATCGACGCTGTGCAAATCCAAGGTTAAAATTAGCATTGTCGTTAATGACTACTGCTAGTATATATTCGTTATTTTCTTCAGCATGATTTCGTAGTCGTCCAATAGTTACGGTCTGTGATATGCGTGATCAGTTGCATATTTGACAAACATCATTGTTGGACTAGTTGTTCTCGTGTAGTCATCCCTGTACCTAGCTAGTCCGAGAATTCTTGGGGCTACATCGACGTTGTCAAGAACTGATTCGATCACTCTTCCGTCGACAGAAGAACATGCACTGTTATACAACGCCATGATTCTGTTATTGACGAATCCACTTGGGCATTGCCACCGCAATTGTAATAATCGCCCTGTATCAATTTCCCTCGATTTCCAAGAATGTGACATATGGAGGAAAAAAGCTAAACATTTCCTGCACTTGCAGTTCTTTTTTTAGTTGATTGGGTCTCTGGCCTGGTATGAATAATATTGAGAATCTTTACTTCAAACCACCAGCACAGGCGAGCCCATAGCAAATGCAGGATCTGATTAATCTTAAACTGAGCTATGGTGAAACTTTAATTTCCAGTTATACATTATTAAGATTGTCTAACAATAGTAACTAAGCTACAGAAAACAGAAAGCAGCAGTTATAGATTTTTCTACTGCAGCGATAGTACTACAGTATGGACTGAAAAATATTCTATAATAGTAAATTATGTTTTATTGCACGAAAATACTTTGCTGGCAGAAAAAATATATTTCATATTGAAGAATTGCTTCGTTATTTATATCATGGCAAACACTAATTCACAGCTCGACTTTCAAAATATTTTGAAGGAATTATTGAAGATCTCTGCAAATGGTATTTTAATCGATCAAATCACTGAATTTAAAACATGACAGAAAACAATCAAATTATTGATTCGTTTAAATGCATTATGCAGATTTAACAAAGATTCTCAAAAGATGTTATATGCGTTTGCAGAGAGAATATCGAACATAGTGATAAAATGATTCACTTAGAAATGATTTTATAACAAGAACAGTGCAAACTTGGTCACGCCTATGAGCAGAGAAAATGTTGAAAGATTATATAGTGTAGGAAAACCTGGAGTCCCTGAAACTGAGTAAATCACCTGCGACACCTGAAGCGAGCGAAGATTGTCATATGATATGAGCGAAGGTTCTTTCTGTAATGATGACGATATCGAAGACCAAAGTAATAAACAATTTTTTTTTTACATTTATATACTAAAATATAATATGAACAATGCAAACGTGATGCAGCACAGATACTTGAGAAAATTAGCAAAGTCCATTATCAGGCACAAAACACCCTATATACTGAGGAAACTTGTGATACGTTTGACATTATTGGATAAGTACATCAGTCTCACAAAATTCATGCTAGCGTTGTGTTTAATGATGGGTCATTCGAAGTTAATTTTGCGGACTCCTTTCTGAACGATATTTTGACTATGGCTGCAAAGGAATCTCGTCCTGAAATAGGTACAATGAATCATTTCACAAGCGCTGATTTACAAATTCGTAATACGTTTGGCAGAAGATTATAACGACGGCAATTATTTTAAAAAATCCATTATGTTTACACTCAGTTAGATAAATATTGTAAAATATAATTTATAACAATAGTCACACTTATTGTAAGATGCTATTTGACACCTTTGGAGTGACTGAAGTTTCTTTGCGGTTAAGTTGCCATCAGGCACCTTCTGAAGAAATTCGGCTAAACTATGCAGAAGCCACTCCTAATATTGCACTTACAATTGGTGGTCGTACATGGACCGGCATCAAAACATCGACACGGGTCTGTAGATTTCCCAACAAGATTTCTTACATTATATCTTGTTTATTATTTATCATTAGAACACTTAGAGTTGTTCAGACAATTCGTTGGCAACATATATTTTCATGAACGTGTGGCTCCTGCTGTTGCTAATTACCGATGTTACACTGTGATACTTTCTGACAAAACTCTGTTGTTGTAGGGTGCTGGTGACCGAATGAGGGGCATCAGTGCACCTGTGGAGAATATAGAAGCGAACGTGTTACTATTTAACTAAGGCCTTATCACGAAGTGAATGTCGGCTTTAGTGCTTTGCGAAAATAAAAAAATGCAATGAAAAATTATTGTGGGGACAAACAGTAACTTTCTTCAACAAAATTGACAAGAAATGTCCCTGCGGCCGAAGAAAATAACACCTCGGTGACATTCAAATTATCCAAATCAAAGGTGGCACAAATGCAAATGACCAGTGGTATATTTCCATTCCTCATAGCGATGTCTGCATTGTTGGCAGCAGCGGGGTCCAGGGGTTGCAAAACCTGCGATGTTAGAGGCTGTCGGTACTGCAGCAGAAATAACGCTGAAAAATGAAGTTGTACGCGAAGCCTCTCGCGGACACATAAAAAGGAAGAAGCCTTATATTCCCAGAAACACATTTTTAGGGCAGATGTATTTGATTACCCGGTCGCAGAAGATTACTCCGTTGAACCGTCCATTGACCAATCTTGAGTTACTCCCAATGAAGAAATCAGTCAAACATTTTCCTGGTGTCCTTTTGCGAAATGAACCTACAGGTTTTCTGTAATTGTATGACAGTTGTACCAGTAGGAACGGTTATCGGTAATTGGTTAAATGTACGTGTGCTTCTTGCATCTGGACATGAAGAAGACGTTGAAATCTGCCTGTCATGCAATTGTATCATTCATAGAAGAACTATGATAGACCCTCAATGTTACTAACGTGAAAAAAAAAAATAAATGAAGCTGAAAAACAGCTACGGGAAGAAATAACCAAGAGAAACGCGTTGATTGTGACATACAAACGCACGTGTTTAGTCGTTGTTGCTATTTGTGGCCTTGTCGCAGCAGCACCTGTTGCTCTTGGTGTGGCTGGAATCGCAACCTCAGCAACCATCGTAGGTGTAGCAATTAGATTATTGTCGGGGTTATGTCGATAATAACCGGTGTTTTTGGTAGTGCTAGTAAATTCATTTTGATTCGATTACATTCACAAGTACATGTTTATTCAGAGCTGCTTGTAGCGGCATAAAGTAGTCTCAGAGCGATCAGTAAAATGTATTCGGTGTCAATGGAGGATAAAATAATTAGCATGACCAGTCCGAGATTGTACTGGCGGAAATAGAAATCACCGATAATTTCAAAAAAAGGCAAGAAATCGTTCGGTTGCGGATTTACAGACATATAACAATAATAATTACAGTCCTGTAATGATAAACGAAGATAGTAATTATAGGCCGACCGGATATTTCCAGCTGTTTCACTAGAAATAATGCAGTTATTTTCGATATTAGCAAAAGCTGTTCTTACCTGGTACAGATTAACTCAAAATAGTTTATCTCTCTCTGATTTTAAACGCATGCAATATCGACCGTTTTGATAAAATCTCCTTCAGTTGAGGATTGTGTAATCACACAGCAAGCTTTGTAGAGCCTGTAAGTATTGATCAACACAGTACTGGCTGGCTGGAACATATGAATAATGATACCGTAAAAAGCCTTAAGAATGTGAATGCCTTTTGGTCATCAATGAGTTGTTCAAAGTATGAGTAGTGTTAATCGTCAAGGTTTTTTGCTCCCTTTTAACGCCTTTGTGCCTTGATACACGTCATGAGCCTCTATCCACCATGACAAATCACATTCGTGTATTACTAATGCTAATTATCCATAGATTGCGCATAGTATGCACACAAATTTGACAAGTCACTGGGTTATTGACTGTGATGTGTATCAAGGTCCAAAGAAGAAAACCGGTATACTAATACTACAATAACACATATATATTTCCGTCTGCAAAGGCTACAATGATCCTTGTGAGTAGTCTAGTTCTAGCGTGGATGAATCAATGTAATCATAACTACGTTTTTAACCCATGCTGGTAAAGCATACAATGCAGGGGCAGTAGTAACAGAGGTGCATCCAATTATTCTCTCTCTCTCTCTCTCTCTCTCTCTCTCTCTCTCTCTCTCTCTCACACACACACACACACACACACACACACACACACACACACACACACACACACACACACACACACGCGCGCGCGTGGGCGGCTGCAAACACAAAATGCACATTTCTGTCGGTGAAGTCGATAAAAGTTCTATATAGATATAGCTTTATTATAAATATTTGTATAGAAATGTTTAATCTTCATTTTTTTCTCTGATAGCCTGAAATTTGTTTGCTTACATTAATGTAGTTTCAAAGGATTAATTTGTATGTGGTCCTTTAATTTGACATTTAATTAGTAAGAATTTCAAAAGCAGCATAAATAATAACTGCTGGGGGGGGGGGAGGTTGTCTCAGAAACGATTATTCATTGAAAATAATCACAGGCACCCACCCCCAACCCCGCATAAGTTTTGAAACAAGAGTTTTACAGCAGCCGAGAGGCTGAACCCTACAACTTTTTTAGAGGGCTCCGTTTGCAAAAATAAGGGTTCTACGAAGACTGAAAAAAATAAGGTCAATAATCGTAAACCGAAGCCGGTAACCGATCATATTCCCATACAACGGGAAACAGATCCAATTAGCTTTTTTATTACCCCGCGCTGACTATTTTTTTCTTCAAATTTTAGGCGTGTTTTTTTTTGCGACGCGCACACACACGTGTTGTCATCATCCTCTCTACTCCTGTAGAGTCAACCAAAAATTTTATCGAGACATATACGATATCGCGAACGAGGATCATGTAAATTTATCGTGATAAATCCTTGTGGGGTAGCTTCCGCTTGTGCAAAGAAATTTTTGAATTTAATCATATCCATATCCCCTGAACACCAAGTCGGACGAATGTTTCGCAGAGTATGTGTATCGACTCCGTTAAACACTAAATTATTACAGTTATCTCAGATCACTTTAGGTATTTGTATATATCGCTGTGTAACATATATAATATCAGTGTTTTTATGTCTACCTCGTGAAAACATCCGAGCTGGATTTGTCTGTTTGTCCAGCATAACATCATCGTATGCTACGAGATTATTAATACGTCCATCGAGATCATCCACAGATGGAGCTTCATCAATATCAGTGATAAAATCGATAACATCATCAACAACACCATCGGTGTTGTCGTCCTCATACAACGACTTCGCTTTTTCATTAAAATGACATTAAAATCTTTAAGCACATCGTAGCATCGCTGATTATCTACGGATGGTGCTATTAAATATAACTTATCCCACTTTAGCTATTTCATTATCAGATTAAGCAATAATTCAATAATTGCGTCTTACCAGACCCAGATGGTCCAATTATTATCATCCTTATAGAATTTGGTAGTGCTGGATGATGTTTAACTGGCACACGCGCTCGTGTCGCTGAGAAGTAAATTGCATCCATATAATTTATATAATAATAATAATAATAATAATAATAATAATAATGAGGACTTTGTATAGCGCCTAATCTTTAGAAGCTCTAAGCGCTTTACAACATTTGACAACATTTAAAAACATATATAATGATATGATTACAAAAATAAAAACAAACACCATAAAATTAGAAACAGAAAACATGCTGTAAATATTTAAGGTAAGAATACATTATTAGGTCTCTAAGTCTGTTCTTGCAGTTGAAATAGTTGGTTTTTAAGAGCGCTCTTGAATGAGATCACTGTGGCTTTGTATCTAAATGCAGTGGGCAATTCGTTCCACGTTGCTGGGCCCTGGTATGCAAAAGAGCGTTGTCCATATGATTTCGTTTTCATCGTGGGAATAATGAGAATACAAGTGTCAGAAGAGGAGCGTAAGTATCTTGCTGGTGTGTACTCATGGGTGAGGTCAGATAGGTATGTTGGACTGGAGCCCGTCAGTGAAACGTAGCACAGAGAACAAATTTTGTGTTTAATTCTGGATCGTATGGATAGCCAGTGTAGGGTACGGAGCATGGGAGAGGCGTGCTATGAATGTGGTACTCTAAGGATGATCCGAGAAGCTGTGTTTTGAACTTTTTGAAGTTTCTGGAGTAGATATTGAGACTAACCAGACAGAATTGAGTTACAATAGTCCAGTCTTGAAAGTACTAAGGAACACACAAGCGTTTTAGTGGCATCAACTGAAAGATACTTGAGAATGGAGCTGATGCGTCTCAGCTCAAGATATGCATCCTTGCATATGTTCATGATATGTTGGTTCAGTGAGATAGTACTGTCAAGAGTAACACCTAGGTTTCGTACTGATTGTGTGAATTTAATGTTGGTGTTGCTGGTATTTATTGTCTGAGGTAAAGGATGTAAATGAGGATGGCAGCTTCAACTTCAGTTGGATGGCTAGATTTGTATATTTGAGTGTCATCAGCATACAATTGGTGAGACACTGGATGATGATCTATGACACTTGAGAGTGGTTGAGTGTATAGAATGAAGAGAACAGATCCAAGAACAGACCCCTGTGGAACACCACAGCATAGATCAACTGGGCTGGAGTGTTTTCCATTTGCGGACACAATTTGTGTCCTGTTGACCAAGTAGGACTTGAACCATAGTAAGGCTGTATCATGAATGCCAAATACATGATGGGGACGGTGAAGTAATATATTATGGTCTATAGTGTCAAATGCTGCAGACAATTCAAGGAGAGTGAAGACTGTAACCTTTCTGCTATCCAAAGCAGAGAGAAGGTCATTGACTACTTTCAGAAGAGTAGTTTCAGTACTGTGGCAAGGGCGATATGCAGACTGTACATTGCTAAAAAGACTGTATGAATTCAGATGAGATACAAGTTGGGATAAAACAACTTTTTCTAAGATTTTTGACATGAATTGGAGATTAGAAACTTGGCGGTAGTTCTTTAAATCATTATGGTCGAATGTTGGTTTCTTCAGCAGAGGTTTTACAATAGCAATTTTGTAAAATGATGGGAAGTCCCCAGATGAGAGAGAGGTATTAATAACATCAGTTAGTGAAGGCAATATTGGATCTAAGCACTCTAGCAGCAGTAACATCGGAATCGGATCAAGTTCACATGACCTTGGTGCACTCTTCATCACGATTGTACGTACTAAATCCATAGATACGGGTTCAAATGCTGCTAACGGTTGCCGCTGAAATTCTGTATCGCAACTGTATGGTGACAACGAGTCAACTGAAATTGTGTTGTCAAGTTTATCTCTGATGGTTTGTACTTTGTCACGGAAGAAATTTGCAAACAGGTCCGGAAGGTCGACTAGAGAGAAGGTAGCTGGAAGTGGTGTACATTTGTTCCTTGACATTAGCTTGTTAGTAATCTCAAATAGCTCTTTGCAGCTGGAACTTTCCGTGATCTTAGTACTGTAGTGGGCTGATTTCGCTGCATGGACTATGTTTGTGACATTCTTCTTAGCGGCATCATAGATTTGCTTATGATTAGTTAGTCTGGTGGAAAGCCAAGGCCTCTCAGCTTTACAGCGGTCTCTTTTAGCAGCGCGAAGCTGGTCCCTAACACTCCTATACCACGGCGAACACTTCTGAATTGCTACTCTGCACTTGGTTGCTGGGGCATGTTTGTCAAGCAATGAACGCAGGCGGTCTCTTTTAGCAGCGCGAAGCTGGTCCCTAACACTCCTATACCACGGCGAACACTTCTGAATTGCTACTCTGCACTTGGTTGCTGGGGCATGTTTGTCAAGCAATGAACGCAGGCAGTTATCGAGTTGATCTGCTGTAGGAGGTAAGCTAGTTGTTAGGTTTGCTTGGATGTCATGCATTAGTTGGGTTCTGTTTATCATACGGAGGTTTCTCTTAGTAGCGAATAAAGGTGGCGGGTTAGGGACTGATACGTCAAGATGGCATATAATGCAGAGGTGATCGGATGAAAGTTCGTGGGACACCAGGGAGGACTGTAGAATATTATCATCAGGTCTGTAAAGAATCCAGTCTAAAATGTGACCATGTTTATGGGTGGGTTGGCTAACTGACTGTTTGAGGTTGAAAACGTGAATGGAATCTAGGAGTTTTGATGCGCATGGGTTTCCAGGACAGTCAAAGTGAAAGTTGAAATCTCCAAGAATAATCAGGTTGCCACCTATCGAATTTCCATACTCCAGGAGATTCGGAAACTGCTCCAAAAAGAGAGATTCTGTCAGCTTGTTTTTTCTACTAGGAGGAGGGGGGTAGAGGCAGAAAAAATGGACTGACCTTTGTTCCAGTGTGAGTGTAGTTTGGACTAGTTCAAACGATGTGTGGAAGAAATTGAAGGTTGTAGTGTAGTTAAGACGGTTGATCATGGAGTTCTTTGCGATGACAGCAATTCCACCTCCGCGTGAGTGGCGGGGGAACGACTTGATGGAGTAACTGGTGGGTGTTAGATCCGCGCACTTGGGTTCATTGCCTGATGTTTTTAGCCATGTTTCTGTCAGGAAAAAGACGTCGATATTCTGATCGTTGATACAATTAACTATTTCTGTGCGCTTTTCCGATGGTCCTACTGATTGGGCATTGAATAATGCGATGCGCAGTGGTATCTCTTCGATAGTTGACACAAAGGTTGACGATTTAATTGGGATTTGAATTAGGTTGTCTAAATTAACGGCCGAATTTTTAAATTTATATTGTGTTCGATGTAGAGCACCCACGCCAACTAGTGGATTAACTACAGTGACAACTAAAAATAAAAATGTGCTCTTACATGTAAATGTGAGCGATGTGGCACAAAAAAATTAGATTTGTTTCGTCGAAAACAAAATCCGGCGGTGATATTGCTACGGCACTACGAAAACTACCAGGAACTCCATGGGCGAAGTACCCTGGTGAGAAACAGCTGCATGGCTATAATTACTGTGGTCCTGAAACTCGTCTTGATATCCGACTCAATAACCAAGACCAGCCAAAACCTGGAGAGTATCCAATAAATGCAATTGATCAAGCATGTCATATTCATGACATTGCATATAAAAATAAGGATTTACAACAACGGCACCTCGCAGATGTGAAGTTAATTCATGCGTTAAATTCTATACCTGATAAATCTCTCAGAGAAAAACTTGCTAGCTTCCTAGTAAAATCTGCGATGAAAGGTAAACTAATGCTAGGGGCTGGTAATTAATCATATAACTATTATAATGGAATCGGTTTATTATAGTCCAAGAGGATATTATAGAGGTAAAGCATTTATTTGTTTTTGTCAGATTGTCGATACCCAGATAATTTTTTCTTGACAACTTTATCGCATACATCATCGGTGATTTCTTCGGTTATTACGCAATCCATAATAACCCCTGTGCAGTTGAGATATTTTTTTGACTCGAGACACTGCGAGATAAACTAAATTTGACCACTCGATCCGATCATCAATAATCCAAATAGTTGTATCCGAGATAGTTAATGCTTGTGATGAATGAATCGTTATAGCGTGTCCTAACCTCCATGGAGTTTTACACATGCTCAACCCGCCAGTGACAGCACTGACAGGAACTGCGACAATATCATTTAGTACAAGATTTTGTTTACCACCACCCGGAATTTCAACTTCAATATTCTACAGTCGAATAGCTGCTGGTCGATAACACAATGGTAAAGGTAGATTTCAAAACTTTTCTTTATGTTTAGATAATAATTTCTCTTGCAGTATATCTCTATCTTTCTCCTTGCAACTATCAAATCGTTTGGTCTCCACAAATTCCAAAAATGATTCATCGTATTTTCTGGAATTACTCCACGCATTATTTCGCACTGTATTCTATCTGGCTGCAGTCAGACTAATTTTTTTTTAATTCTTTCAGCGGTTCATCAATAGCTCTACGATCATCAGTTATTTCTTCGTAATAATCTACAAACATTTTTAACCATTCGAGTAGAGATTGTCCGACAAAAGGTGGTGGTTGACCATGGTCGCCACACATTATTACAGCGCAATGTTTTGTTAACAGCCCCGTAAGAAACATTTTTAATGTATCCAACGAAACCATACAAATTTCATCCCAGATAATAATCTTGGGAATACATTTCTCACCCACCTGCGATGGAGTCCACGAGTCTCCACACCATCTAAAGAAACTATGATACGTCTGTGATTTTACTCCTCGTTCGATCATTTCTCTGGCGAGTCTGTGTGTGGGTGTTAAAACAACCATGTCTGAACTTCTAAATAATTCAATCGCGCGTGTTGTTTTGCCAGAACCACCACACCCATTTACATATACGGTTTTATGCCTGGCTACAGGATCATACACAGATGGTGCTTTCGATGCTGGTTTTGATTGTTATTCTTGTAATACTTCTCCGCAATTTCAACGTCGGCAGATTCAGAAGAACTAAATATGTTTTCGCGTTTTTTTCTCCATGATCACCATTCACCGGTGCCAAGTAATCCATGTAGCTGATGTAAATATTTTCTATTTATATAAAATGAATCCGTGGCAGCTCTAACCGCGGTATCAACAAATTTGTTTATCATCGATAATAAGTTTATTGAAACTTACGCGAGCATCGAAGATCAACTGCGGTGACTCACCATCAGTATAGCTCACAACTGTACCTAATTTAGTTCTGTCAGACAGATAAACATCATTTCGATTTATAAACATATTTATCTCCGTTGTATCAGCAATTATAAAATCGAGTTCTGCATTGTCCATGATCAATCTGGTACACGTTCATTTATGATCAACCGCGCCACCCTGAGTAAACTTACCGATTATTTTTCTGCCGATATCTTTTGCAACTTTCTCATTATTTTCTTTTCTGTATTTAGATACATTATGAATGAGTTTAAGAACTTCGTCGCCATCGAGATTAGAAAATTTATCCTTGATGTCTTCGGCTGCATCAAACAAGTCTGGTTGTGGCAACCAAACTTGTTTCTGCGGATGATACGATATTATCGCTTCACTTACACGTACGATATTAATATTTTTACATCAATCATAACAACACAATAGGAGCCCAGTGTTTTTCTGAAAAATGTCTTCCAAGCCATACATAAACAATCGGATGAAGATCTCGTGCAAATTCAAATGAATCCACGCAGGCGAATCCAGTCAGATCAAAATCTGGCAAAGGTCCATTTATCGCAACTCTTGTGATCTCGTGTGTTTTAAAGTATTCAGAACACTGTCCGTATCCAAGAACACTTCCAGGATAACACGCTACCATATCAACTGAGATAACGTCACTATAATCGTACTCGGTATTCCATAATCCTCCGTGTCCGTATTCGACGCAGCTTAGCTCTGCATCAACGAGAAATTCTGATCTTGTCGGTTTCCATTAATTTTTCTCCTGAGCAAAGTAAGCAGCAACTGATGGAACGGTAAAACACTTATTCAGTAATTGTTCGATCCTGACATCGTCAGGTATGTATTTCAGAGCAAGATTTTTCATTTCTTCGTGGAGTGATTCTGCACGATTAATTGTTCCGCTAGGCCGAACAAACTGATCGTAATTGCCATCATCGACGCTTCGAAATAACCACACGGATACAGGGTCACTCTTACTAATATTTTCAATTGAATCAAATATAATACCGTTGTAAAATTGAATTGTTCTGTTTAGTGGAAATATCATCACCGCTGACATCCATGCATGCGCGTTATGATCAATGATTGTCATCGGAGTTCCATTTTTTGTGTATTTCGGTGCGTATAAAATCTCTCCGGTTAATGTCTTCACCGTAATTGGAAATCTTAATTTTTTTTCTAACTCGGCAACGTCGCTGATAGACGCTCCGGTATCTTTAACTTTTCTGCCCATGTGTTTATTTTTTCAAGCCGCAAATCCGTTAAACCGTTTCCACGTATCGCTGCTGAAAAATGTTCTGTAACTCGCTCGGCTACGCAACTTATCCATTGACAGTTTCATTGCCTCAAGATCATCAACGTCAAGTTTATCATTTAATGGATACAGCGCATAAACAACTGCAGTCACACGATACTCTCGTTCGTAATATGGTTTGTCAATGCCGGTTAGCGTACCTGGTTTGGAATTTTTATTCAATGTGATGATGCTACTTCCAACGGTCACGCGGACAGGGTCACGTTTGTCACGGATAATCCAAACTTCGTCGTCTATCTGCACAATAAATTTTATCTAATAAAATATCGCTGATCATCGAGATAGTTAATGATGTTTCTTGCTCGCTCGTCATTCATTCTACCATCAATATTATTCATGATTCTGAATGTTGACCACGTATGAGCTGCACCATCGTCGTGAAATTCCTTCTTGGCTTCGTTGATACGATCAGTTATATCCTTGTTCATCAGCGCTAAATCTTGCATCGAAAATCTAAATTAAGTTTTGACAGTTTGTCAAGATCAAATCTAGCTCTGGAAGGCTTAATTGCAGATAATCTAGTGAATTCATCCATATTATAATTAAGGCAAATATGTGTTTAATTAAACTTTAATTATATATATAATGATTCAAACAAACAATAAATGCATTTGGCTCATGATTGGATCGTCAACACCTTGTAACCGCGCATGCGTAAGCGAATTTTGTGGATATCAAATGCAAAGTTTTCGGCGTGGAAGTATGGGACCAAAACCGTGCTTGAGGTGCGGTGTTGGAGTCAGAGGAGAAACACGGTTATGTGTACAATGCGTTGGTAAACAAAATAGAGAGCTGAAACGATATTATGATTAAAAAAAATATCGAGTCTCCTATAAAAACCGCCTAAGACTATCTCGCCAGGTTTTCCAAACCCCCCAAAAAAACAATTTAGACAAATAATATTAGCATATAAATGGAGCAAAATGAATTTGTGAAACATCCCATCATCAAGAATTATGAAGCAACCCGTGAGGGTATTATCAGAAACTGTCGACTACAAAAACCAGTTGATTTTGTCATTAATACTGGGTATCTCATGTTTAGAGCTGAGGGAAAAAAATTATTTATCACATAGATTTGTATTCGAATGTTATTACGGAGTCATCGAAGACGGACTTGTGCTAGATCATATTGATCGAGATCGAAAAAATAATTCTTTATTGAACTTGCGAGTTGTTACACAAAGCCAGAATTGCAAATTCGGAAAAGTCGGTTATAATGATAAATCTCCAAGATCAGTTGTCTCTGCAAATGTAGAGACAGTCAAGGAGATAATATTTTCCTCAATAAATGCAGCTACTAAATATTTTGATATTACCCCCCCCCCTTTCGGTAAAACGTGTCGCAGATAATATAACTAAATCAGCATTTTCAAAGAAATTCAAACAGCTAATCACATTTCAGTACGCGTCAACTTCTTAATGATTAAGCGAGATTGTTCTGTCATCGCTGATAGAGTAACTGCATAGTTGTCCAGCTTGTTACTACGTGACATGTGAACACTTGTATAAACAACTGAAAGAGATAGCGATTTTTTTGCCTGCAGTCAGTGATTTGAAGGACATTTACCCTCCATAAGTTGTATCTGAACCGTGTTTTTGTTGGCTAGGGTTTATAAAACTCATATTATTTTGCGTGCAAATTCAGGTAGGTTAAGTGTGTATAGGTTTATGTGAAATTTCCAGGTAGTTTATTTTTTCATCTCACAGTCACGCAATAACATCTGTTTCCAATAAAATGTATGTTAAATTAAAATAAATCCACACTACAATTTATTTAGCTGAAACGTGTGTGAAATCACACTGCATTTTATTCAGCTGAAACGTGTATGTAGGATTTATCACTGCAGTTTACCTAAGTTACCTATCCTAGCGCGCAGGTAACTTTATAGCAATTTACGAACATTGCATTTGTAAGAATGGGACCATGGTACAGTGTTAAGAATGTAGGATTCTGATACTGAGGACTGGGGTTCGATTCCCATGGCAGACACATTGTCGATGGGAAGGTATGATGCCAAATTTTTCTTAATAGTGGGGCTCCGCCAGCCGTCGAACTTCAACAGACAAAGGCACATTCTCCCACCATGTCACCCTGTGGTGGGTGCTATTTTTGCACTCAATACGGGGTTGATTATGGGGAAGTGTGCAGAAATCTGTTGAACGTAGAAATATCTTTTATCAATATTTTATTTTTATTATTATATCTATTCTGATTCAGATTTTTATTTTGTTATTATATAATTCTGATTCAGATTTTTGTTATTATATAATTCTGATTCAGATTTTAATTTTTTTATTCAGAAATATTTTTATTATGATTATTTTATAATTTCAGAAATATTTTTATTATTATATTAATTCTGATTCAGAAATATTTTATTTTTATTTTTATTATTATATTAATTCTGATTCAGGTTTTTATTTTTACTATTATATAATTCTGTCTCAGATTTTTGTTTTTATTATTATATAATTCTGATTCAGATTTTATTTTATTATTCAGAAATATTATTATTATTATTTTTATTATATAATTTCAGAAATATTTTTGTTATTATATTAATTCTGATATAGAAATATTTTTATTTTTATTTTTATTATTATATTAATTCTGATTAGAAATATTTTTATTTTTATTTTTATTTTTATTATTATATTAATTCTGATTCAGAAATATTGTTATTTTTAATATATATTTATTATATAATGAATCAAGAAAATATTAATGCTGTTATTGTTGCCATTAAACAATTACAACATGACGGTATAAAAATTTCTGATGAACTTAATCCTGAAAAAATTATGTGCGATTTTGAATCATTACAATTTTGAAAATCCGAGAACAGGTATACACTACCATCCGATTACAGATTTGTAAAGTTGATTCAGCAGGCAATGTTGCAGTTGTTGGTTACAGTTTCAGATGATCAGGTAAAATTATTTGTTCCTCTTGCAAGCTCAATCGAAAAACTTAGGTCAAAATTATCTAAAGAGTACGAAACAAAAAACGAGTACATGCTCGTATAAGACAACTGAATGAGATTATGACAGCGAGTAAAGCCAGGGAAGAGTTACTGGCGAAAGATAGCGAGGAGTGTTATTCGTCCCACAGTGAAAGTGACGACGACGAAAATGGCTCTGTCACTGTGACTGTGGTACCAGCTAAAATATAGTAAAAAAATATTTACTCAGAATAATAATTATTTATTCAGAATCAGATAATAATAATAATAATAATAATAATAATAATAATAATAATAATAATAATAATAATAATTTATTTTGATAATAACAAAAACAAATGACCAAAGCATCCTATCATAAATATGCTACTCAGAATCGGATTATTTATTTTTTTATTCTGATAATAATATTTATTTTTCTGATAATAATATTTATTCTGTTTTTTGCCTTTTTTTTTGTTCCACGCAAATGAGATCTACGATGACGCTCTATGAGCGTACATACAGATTTACGTTCAATTCTTCTCCGCGTAAATACAAAAGTGTCCAGATTTATCAGTAAGCTTAAAACTTATCCTTGATAACAGCGGATTATGCACACGCAGATAAACAACGTTGATTGGCTCTGATACAATTAAATACCCTGGGGGGACTCGAGGGGTAAATGTGTATAAAATGTATCCTTGCTGAGCTTGATTAGATTTTTGTAAATCTACGCTGTAACTGCCATCGATAGCGTCACAAACTAGACTGATTGCGATCGTCGGTGTTATATTTACAATTTCCTGAGAAACATGTCTGCCTTCGCCGCATGGATTGTTGTTGTATCGGAGGATATTGGGTGGTGGAGCTATTTTTCTCCGTGCTTCCATAACTTTTGGAAAGTTTTCACTGATTACATCATTGACTTATTTTTTTTAGTTCAGTATTATCAAATCCTGGAAAAATAAATTTTTGTAATTGTTGTTCAGTTATATTAAAGTATTTAGTAACTTTTTGTGATCCAACATTATTAATGAAAATTCTAATTTCTATACTGGCGTCCTGAAGATTATGCGCAGTTGTATTTAAAATCATTATTGTTTCGATGATTTGTTGTTTTGTGTCCTCTGAATAAACATTTGCTATATTTAAAAATAAATTTTTTAGATCATTAAGAAATCTTGCATGTTCTGACTTGATATCGTCCGAGTAAGATTTTAAATAATTTCTGCTAACACTGAGTTCAACTAGATATCTAGCTATATAACTTTTTTCCTTATCATATTCTACAGTGATTAAAACCTGACCAGTTTCATCATCTGTGTATTGTCATAAAGGTTTCTCATAACTTAAATGTTTTGAATATATTTCTCTTTTGTAAAAACAAATCATCGCGTCGTGGTTCTGGCAGCAGCGTCGCTTACGCCGGCCGCAGAATCTCAGGCCATCCAAGTACAGATCTGATCGAAGACTGATAAATGTCTACGACGTAATCCGGTGAATATATTTCGATGACAACTTTGGTTCATGAGCCGTCATAGCTATCTTGGATTCTTTTCCAGTGATAGATTTAATTCTACGCTGAAATTCTTCGCTGATCTCTTCGATCTGATAACTGCCCGTAGGTATACTGACTACTTGCCAATCAGGAATTCCATCTGGTTTATTTTTATTTGCAAATACTAATGAGTTGTTTGGCTGTAATCCACCGAATGATTTTGATCTGATATTTGGCCAGCTATAATACACTCGTAAGTGTGCTAGTGCTCTTTCTTTTGCTGGAATTGCAGTTGAAAAAACAACACTAAATTCAGGATTAGTTGAACTGGTGATATCATCGTTATTTTCAGCGGTGCTGTATTGGTGACGATCTGTTGTAACAGCTCCATCGTTGACGACATTATTATTATTAGATTAAGATTTTATTATTTTGCAAACAATCAGGATTTTTTCTGGTTCTAATGCCTCGTTGTAAATCTTAATTATTTCTGTAAACTCGTCGTCGGTAATTGAGGCACGACGAAATCAACGATGATAACTTCGAGTACGCTAACGTTGCCTCGTGCAGTTCTAACGTGTACTCGTGTAATTTTGCGTTTGTACACGTCGATACTTTTTTGCAATAATATTAAGAACACAAGCAATTGTTGTCGCGGATGAAACACAAATTGTTAACACGGCCGGCGACGTCATAGTTATCGCGGACAAGATTACACCAGACGACCCAATGATCGCAGATTCCGAATAAACAACTACGTCAATGACAACTGCGCGTCTGCGATATTTTTTTACTTCTGCGCTGTACTCGTCGATGACATTTTTCAGTTTGGTTTGACACTCACATACTTGATTGTATCTGTGTTGGTTATCGTCGATCATTATACTATGTTAAGTAATTAATTGAGGTGTTTCAGCGACGAATTCAAGACACCACCAGTAAGACGCTGCGGTTAATTTTATTTCAGATGGTTCCAGTATAAACGTTTCTTCGGTATCCTTATTTAACACTACAGATACAGTTCCAGAAAAATTATCGGTTGAATGCCGCCATGGATATGTAGTAAATATCATGAATTTTGCAGAGCTGAACAAGGACAGCCTGTACACACCAGTAACCGTCGCGGTATGTTTGATAGTGTTATCGCTCGGTGTTCATGTTGATGATCCTGATGATACTATGTATACGATATTGTTGATCTGCGCGTGAGGAATTTTAATCAGATTAGTTTTTTGAACGATATTTGGAATTCCACTGATTATATCGTTGAGTCTCGCGTTAACATCGGCAAGTTTTATGTCAACAACTACTGGTTTTCCAAAAAATTCTTCAATGGTTTTGTTTTAAGTTCCTACGAAATTCAGAAACGTTTGTACGTGATTATAAAATTCAGTTCTAAATGAGGCCATTCCATTATTTATCGTCGACAACGAAATTGTCATCAGAATGTTGCTATCGTCGACGTATTTTTTTGTTGCAGCGTCGAGATTATTTGTTGGTTCTCCCATGTTGGTAATTTTATTGTTGTTCATGTTGATGGGTCCACCCATTGTATCACCGGTCTTTAAAACTCGTTCGGATATACTATTTCGGATCGACAACGGAGTAAAAGCACTAGGGACAAGCTTTCCTTCCCGGTCATACAAGGCAACGAGACCTTCTCGTGTTCCTTTGGCGGCACGAACAATAATATCGTTGATTGAAATATTACTCATTTCCAATTTTTCTTCACGGCTTTGAAATACTACAAGTTCACCAGGATCAACGTTGGCAAGATTGAGCAGATCAGATATTTCGTCCCTGATCTTTTTTGTTACTTGTTTGAGTAATCTTCACCTGGTTTTGTTTGGTTTTAGTTTCAGCTGATCTTCCGTAAATATCTACCATTATACAATATAATATAATAGTTATTTAAAACGTTTAACGGTGTACTCGTGCACAACTTTATGAGGTGACACTGATGATTCTGAAATCGCGTCAAGTACAGCAAGCACTTCACGGCCACATATTGGTGGGTCGGTTATTTTTTGTGTCGGTAACGTTGAATACCAAACTGGAATTTTCATATTGCTTACATATTTTAAAAATTATTTTGGTGTTGCTAACCTGTACGAATCAAAATAAACAATTCCACGTGGATCAATCGCGTATGCAACCCAATGTGTACATGTGTTGGTGGATTCATCGAGATTTATAATACCAGTTTCAACGCGGTTTGGTTTACGCGGTAATTGATCAAGCATAAAAACACCTCTGAAATTTTTTATGTTTAGCTGGGTAGCAGCATCAAATAAATCAAAATTTGACATTGGAAGAATCAGCGAGGTATCGTTCCTGGCAATCTTAGATCGCGACCGTACCCGGGTAGCGTCCATGGTAATCTCAGACCCTTTCCCTTTTTTAGATCATTTCAAACCCTTCCCTGTAGCTTTCTTTAATGCCATTACAGCAGCAGTTTCGACAGCACCTAACGCAGCTGCTTTTGCAACAGCTGGAGCAGCCGCTGAAATTTTCCCCGGAATCGCCGCTAGAAGTGGAAATATTCCACTGGTTTTAACTGCATCGTTGATAGCGCTCGTGGAAAGATTAAGTCGTAATCCGGTTTTTGATTTTTTAGCTGCATCAAAGTGCTTGAGTTGATGTTCTGTCAGCGATAATTTATTCGGACCACCTGAAATTTGTCCTTGTTTTAACGATATTGTTGTTCCACAGTTATCTTTGGACGTTGATTTTAGTTTTTTAATCTGACCAGGAGTCAGACTGACACTAACATGATGATATGACATTTATAATATCATCCTGATTTTTAAATTAAGATTTAAAATTAGAGAATCGATTACATGTTTTCCACGGGAGCATCAACGACGCGCATTCGTCGACCAACACCTTCAAGTAGCATCGTTTTCTCGCTGAGTATAACCGCGATTCCTCTGTACTCGGCAATAGCACCTCTGGTTACACGAGCTCGAAAGTGTATATCAACGACAGATTTCCTAAACAAATCCAGATGTTCCAACAAAAAGTAATAGATTGGATTCCGCATTGTAAAATCTAGTTGTGATATCTGTAAGCCAGAATCAACATTTTGATCTCGCCCCATAAATGTCATCAGTCGATGATAAGCACGTGCAATATGATTACTTTCAAAGTTTAGCAATATCTCCTCGGATGGTTCTTGTTGTCCATTTATCTTTAATGATGCTTAACTGATTCCAAGTCTGTCAAAAATCATCGCGGTGTGTTCTTGTGAATTCATCCTGGCAACATCTTGGAAAGCAACAAATATATCCCTGGGTGCTGACACTCCTTGTTGTGATGCTATATGCCAGGTAAATATCCCGTTGACTGTGCTTTGGATGCTGTCTGTGGTCGTTGTTAACCATAATAACGCTGATTTACCACCTTGGTCCATAAATGAGAGCAGTCGTTGTTCTTCATTGATCGATGGAGTCAATGTTGGCATCCACAATGAAAGTTTTGTCAATATTACTTTACCATTATCACCAGCAGGTCGCCATATTGCATCGTTATCAGCACCTTTTCGCACAAGTGCAACTGTGTGTTTGGCTCCAAATATAACCTTTCTAACATTTCTACAAAATCCAAATATATGTGAAAGCGGAATCGCACATGAAAAACTTCTATTTCTACCTCGCAACATTGATTTACGTACATCAAATCCTGTGTTGTAATTGCGATTAATACTCTGCAATATTGAAACATCAGCGGCGGGTCGAGCTATCATTTCAGGTGGTTGTGGGTCAGATGCAGTATCACGCGGTGTTTGTACCAAAAGATATTGTCTATCATCGGGGTTGTTAGATGTGTCCTTATAAAACATCATTGATGGACCAGCTGATTTTGAATAATCGTCGCTGTATCGTGCAAGGCCAATTATCGTCGTGGCAACATCAACGTCTTTCTGGATTGATTCAATATTTGCACCGTCGATCAAATATGTGGCACTGTCAAACAACGCCATAATACCATTATTAACAAAACCGATTCTAAAACCGTCAGCGTAATTTGTGTCATCGTCTTTTAAAATTTCGCCCTCAATCTCAAGAAATGCCTCGTAGGGTAAGAAATATCTACTTGTATCGTGAACTTGTAGTTCAATTCGCCCACGTTGATTTGGTTTATTTGCTTCATAAGAATAATACTGATAATCACGCACAGACTCATCTTTGAGAACTGGTGCGTCCATGTCGAATGCGGGCTTAGATACACGTTTAAACATCTTTATTATTATCGTTTTTGTTTAACACAAAGACCGCTTTACGCTATTAGGCTTGCTACTGTATTTCTTTCACTGTCATCCGCGCTAGTGCTCGTAGCTAACTCTGCTAGTTTTTTATTTGCAGCTTGATTTATTATTTTACTAACATTTGCATGCATCACTTCAGTACTGGGTAATTTTACTGGCTGAGGTTTTCGTCGTATCAATCGTGCTAGTCTATCCCGGATTGCCGAGAATGCTTTACCTGCAACGTCGCCGGCAGCACCAATACCTTTTTCACGAACAAATCGATAGCTTTCATACCTAATTGTTTTTCAATTGGTATTGCCTTCGGAGCTAACCTTGCAAATAAACCCTGAACGATATCACCAAGTCCATCTCCGTGGTACGCGCTATAGATTGGTAATCTCGAATTTATCACCCTGACCATGGTCGGTCCACGTTGAGTATTATATATAATCATTTTATTAAAGATGTTGTATTTAACTGTTTAATCACTGTGGTAATCGTCGATAATTTCATCGATGAGAGATCGATATACATTAATGTCCATGATACCACCTGTGAATAATCGTTGACAAATTGATGTTATCTCGTTGATGATTTCCGGGGAATTATTGCCGGCTCGTTTTCCTCCGATTAAAATTTCTAATCTGTCCACGTCGGCAAGGATGTTACCGGGACATGGAGTAATAAGACCACTTCCTTGAGTAGCAATACCACTTCCAGTTGCACCGGGATCAGGTGATGGTTGTCTCCGCTGTCGAGATCTCTGCTTTCTTGGTGATATAACTGGCATTCCAATACCTTTTCTCATTTCATAAACTTTATCAATAAAGTTGTCATATTCTTTTCTATGTGTTCGTCTTATTTGTGGAATATCCTTGTACTCAAGAAATACACTAGCAACCCACTCTTCTTCTGGAGTGTTATGAAACTCTGGTTTTAGAAACTGATGCCGCATCTGATATCCCGCCGCAGCAACCTTAACAGGATCAGTCATAACTTCTATATAGCCTTGTTGAGTAAAATACCGAGTTTTTAATTCTGGTTTAGACAGGTCCTCGACGATATTTTTAACATCTTGAATTTCAGCACATGTTTTGTCGGCAGACTCCATAGCTTCTTTAATTTGATTTGGTAATACTCCGATAACCTGCTGTGTTGTAGTTGTAGCCTTAGCGGTTTTCTCCAATGCGGGAAGAAGACCTTTAGTAGTCTTTGTAAATAAATAATTCTTTTCGGTTTAAATAATTCTTCTACGCCCTCTGCAAATTCTACCTGAGATTCCTGACATGCCTGTAGTTTTTGTTTAACAGAATCTCTCACGGGTATATATTTTTTTATTGCCTCTAATCGCTTTCGAACTAGTCTAGCTGAGTGTGGTTCACTGATCATTATTGATATAATAATGATTTAATTATAGCAGCAGAGAGGCTGACGACAACACGTGTGTGTGCGCATCGCAAACGAACACGCCTAAAATTTGAAGAAAAAAAAAAAATAGTCAGTGCCGGGTAACAAAAAAAGCTAATTGGATCTGTTTCCCGTTGTATGGGAATATGATCGGTTAACGGCTTCGGTTTACGATGATTGACCTTATTTTTCAGTCTTCGTAGAACCCTTATTTTTGGAAACGGAGCCCTCTAAAAAAGTTGTAGGGTTCAGCCTCTCTGCTGCTTTTTGTTCAAACAGAATTGATCTAAATTTGCGTATTTTCATCTCTCTCTCTCTCTCTCTCTCTCTCTCTTTCTCTCTCTCTCTCTCTCTCTCTCTCTCTCTCTGAGAAACAAAGATACTATTTAATAGATACATTTGTCATTTTCAAACTATAGCCAATACTGCAAAGGAATAGAACCTCATTTCTTCAACAGTGAATGTTGTACACTACCTAGGAAAAGGCGCAAATCGATAATTGGGAAATAAGGGTAAAATAACTAACATATCGAAATTGATGTTGCAGTTTAATCATAGGCACGATTCCCCACCATGGACTTCGCTCATATACTTGGACAAAAGAATTTAATGGAGGCTGCTCACACAATGATTCAATGACCAAGGATCAGTTTTTCAGGAACAGTTTGCTGTCTTTTGATAGGCTGTGTGCAAATTACGGATGCTGATTGCAATTTTGCATGTATTCATGCACGGCTAGACAATGTTAGAATGGTCATTTTAACACACTTTCTAAAAGAATCTTAATTATTTTGTATTTATTCAATGTAAAATTTAGGTATAAAGTTTGACCAGTTGTTGTTTTTTTTGGGGGGGAGGGGGAGAGGGGTCACGTTCGCTGAAGTACGAACCGATCAACGCTGTGCGAACTTAAGTACGATCCGCTTTATCACCCGCTTCGAGGATCATACAGTGTGCACATCCGTTTTATCGGTTTATACTTGAATGAACGTAAAAGAATAAACGGCCAATCCGTAATCAAATCAAAGTTTTAAAATTTTCTAATAGATTTTGTCTTTACTGGATAAATCAGCTTTCTTTCAACTTTGTAAGACCTTTAAAAACAAATCAATACCGACACTTTATATATGGAATGTTCACCGATATTTTTACAACTTTTCGCATAGCTGAATATTTGTACAACACTATTTTCATGGTGTAAATATCCGATAATGCTAACGAAGACTGATTCCATTCTAAGTAATTAGGTAATTTTCATTTTATGTAGATGTACTATTGTCAACTGAAAAAGCAGCTTAGTGTTTGCAGATATCCAGTGGCGTCATTAGGGCTAGTGTCTCCCAGTGCAGTAACTCATGGTGTCACCCCGATGGACCTCCTTCCTGCACAAAAATTCAAAAATTGTATAGACAGTCATTTGGGTGTTACCCCCTCTGATGGTGTCACCCGGTGCGGTTCGCACCCTCCGCACCCCACCCCCCACCCCCAGTGACGCCACTGCAGATATCGCCTTTGTGTTAAGTGCTGCAAATGCCCTTAAATTTCCATCACATTATACTAGAACTTTATAAATCAAACCGATATTTTTAGGGTAAATTTGAATAATGGATTATATGCGATGGTAAAATGCAGGAAAAGTGAGTTACTTGAATGTTTTGAGTAAACTTTGATATGTCTTCCAAAGTTAAAATCACCATCAATTGTTTAAGAAGTGTGTGTGTGTGTGTGTGTGTGTGTGTGTGTGTGTGTGTGTGTGTGTGATTTGGATTTTTAACGTAGCTTTAAAAATTTTCTAGTCATATCGCTACGATGTCTGTAGTGACAGTTTTAATAGTGATATCTAGCACTGAGGCATCATGCCTCATACATGTAGCATCACATTCCACCCCGTCACATTATCCTGACACTAGTCCTAACACTAAACTCTTAATGTTGACCTCCTAGCGAGGCAGCTGCAAATACCATTTGTATAAGTCTTTGGTATGACCTGGCCGGGATTCGGATCCGTGACCTTCCGCATCCGAGGCGAACGCTCTAACCACTTAGGCCACATGAACGGTCCAATTGTTTAAGATAGTTTTGACGTGACATCATTTTTCGTAAATTCAGTCCTTAATTTTTCTTCCGTTTGCAGTTTCAAATAGTACCTTTCACAGCAGAGGTGGCTAATTCATCTCTTCATTCGTTATTTCTAAACATAGACTATTTAAAATCATTTTAAATTTCCTGATCACTGTAAATAACATAACGTGTAAATCATTTGTTAGACCGATTAGTATACGCGAGAACATAGAATCAACAGATCGTTAGCTCCCTTACAGGCATTTTAAAGTATGGCGGTCTTGAACTGAACTAAGGGTGAGAGATATTTGATATAGCGTCGCTGTCCCTAATGACCCAAGAGCTAAACTCATGTACTATTTAAGCTGTATGACTACAGTGCTGGACTTGAATGACGATCCGAGCATGTACAGACTGACCAATTATAACACCTATTTTCTTTCAGAGGATGACAAAAACAGACTTCTTACTCTCTGCTTGCTCCTTTCGCCAGAAATCCTCTTGAACAAATGTATTTTTCAAGACGACGAAATGTGTGGGAATAGTGAAAACAAATTCTTTGAAATCAGCTCTGTCAGTAACCAACTCCTTCTGACGAACAGCATCATTATTGGTGGTCAACAGCGAGCAGTGCATAAGATTATGGCCTTCAAAATGAGTTGGTTGGAACGACACTGGAACGAACCTATCAAGGACTTAATTAGTCAACCGAAAACGTCAACTACTGAAAGCGATCCAGTCTATCTTATACAGCCACCACCTGCTTCAACATCATTCAGTTCCTCCGATGGATGTTGCGGCTGTTGCGGTGATAACTGCTGCTGTAACTGCTCGATTCTGTAAATGAAACTTCTTCCGGATTTACTGTTAATAAAGTCTGAAGATGAACTAATAAATACGTCATGAGTGTGTGTGTATATATATATATATATATATATATATATATATATATATATATATATATATATTCATTCATTCATTCCAGATCGGATACTTCTCAAGAAACAATGTCACAAAGTGGAATTTGTATTTTGTATCAATGGAATACTTTCAAAACATTTAAATTCAGAACTACACAATAATCGATGACCAAAGAAAAGAAAGTAGAAAAGTAAGCCATTGTGTATTTATTCTTCCTGTTTTTATTATTATTATTATTATTATTACTATTATTATTATTATTATTATTATTATTATTATTATTATTATTATTATTATTCGCATTCTGCATACAAAATAATACTTGATGTCATTAGAAAGTAACAGTTCCATTTAGTACATTTTATATATTCTTTCTATATCATTGTAGTTTTAATCTTTCTCTTGCCATATTCACTATGGATGTATTTGAGTCGTCCCTACTCTTTCGATAGTTGAATAATGTACCCTTTACTTTACATTAAACTGATAACAGGTATTAAAAAAAGCAAACTGATAAAATGTTGAAAGAAAATGTACTTAAGTTTGATAAAAGAAATTTTATATCACTGTTTTGTCAGAAACCTGTCTGTGATTTATGGAGGGGCTAGTATATATATATATATATATATATATATATATATATATATATATATATATATATATATATATATATATATAAATATATAAAAGAGGACTTAAAACTTGGAATAATTCGAAAATTTTCCTGACGAATAATATTATTATCAAAATTGATATATAAAATATAAGTAAAAAATACAGATGGCTTTAATATGATCCCACAGTAACATATTTATTTTTAAAAATGAATTGTAAGTCTAAAAGTTATGTTAACTTTAGATCATTATATGATATCATGAAGTGACTTGATTACCTTATAAGCGCATTGTTTCCGCTCTACAGTCACGTGGTATTACGGAAAAAATGTGCTACCTAATGTAGAGATGATGATCGAAATGACTGGTCCCATGTGCTAGAGAACTGAACTTGATTAAGTTAAAAGAATACTGTCTTTGGCAAGTGTTAATATAGGGAAGATAATTTTTGTCACATGTAAACAAAATCATATGCGCTAGTTTTTATTCTAATTTACCTGTGAAGTCCAGGAAGTAATAAAGACCAAGGAGAGCTAGCAGATTTTTGAAGGACTCACGGTGCTAACTGTATGGAAATATGGGAACCAGTCAAGAAAAGGGTGAAAATAAAATAGAATATATATGAGTTTGGCTGGCCAGGATTGGTAGATCATGAAAGTTAGATGTTAGTAAAATTTTGTAAAAAAAAAAAAAAAAATCTTTTGAGAGCTTATCCTGGTTGTAACAGAAAAACAGAGACAATGTTTTCTTGATGGAATTTCAGTCCTTTAACAGTCGAGCTTGGAACACTCGTTACTGAAATTAGCACCTGACTCTTTGGTGCGGAATTGAAAATACATGTTTCAAACACATGCAGGTGCAGAAAATGCCTCGCTTCATATCCTTTTCTCTCCAAAGAAGCTGTCATCCAGGATACATCTATACTGATAACTATAGGTTTGATCATGAACACTGAGAAATTTAAATTTCATATCCTTTTCTCTCCACAGAAGCTGTCATCCAGGATACATCTATACTGATAACTATAGGTTTGATCATGAACACTGAGAAATTTAAAGCTACTGAATTTTGAATATCGTGGTGTATATTTGAAGGCCAAACTGTTAGCTGTATATCGGAAAGTACACCAATCAATTATTCACCAAAATAAAGAGAATTACAAGTTAGTTTAACACATACTGTCGAGCGGAACCTTTAACAGAGGTAGTTGTTTAATGCCTTTATATGTTTCTGTGTCTAGTTATTTTATGTCATTAACTTTAAAGTAATAAAGCATTTGTTACTATTATAGTGATGTCAAAAGCCTGCGGTTAACTGATTGCATCTATAAATTGGTTCCGCTCTGGCGTTGTGGAGCACCATCAAATGTGGAGAAAGTACAGGGTAAAGAGAGAGAGAGAGAGAGAGAGAGAGAGAGAGAGAGAGAGAGAGAGAGAGAGAGAGAGAGAGAGAGAGTAAAATGTAACGTCTTTCACCTACTTGGATTGACATTTCTGTTGCTATCACTCTTAGGAAAATTATGCGCCTTCTGATGCAGACAACTGGATTCTTTTTGATGTGGAAATATGTATGAAATAGCTAAGCCTCTGTCAGCGTGTTGTATTCGGTTAAAATAATCTTACGACATAGACTTTACTCGTTGCAAAGTATCACGGAGTCAGTGAGATGAAGCTTCGTGACCCCATCCTGTGGAGAAGGGGATTGGGGATTTCAGCTATAGTTTTTTTTTAATTGAAATGAGGCACTCATATTCCCCCAAAGGTACTGGAAGACAGTCATATACCACGCAATTGATCATGTCACTTATCATGCCTGTTGTATGCGGATAGCACTCAGCAAAACTAGCCGATGGTATATGTATATTCATGTTAAAGCATGTGTAATGTTCTCTGATATTGACTGGAATCAGATCACAACACTGGTTGTAAACCAAACATCATATGTCAGAACCTCCCTGTGTACTGATAACTGAATGTGGACACAAAATAGGTGAAAACGATATCTGTGATTGCATAGCGGCGACGAAACAACTGTTGAAAATGATGCATTTCAGGGAGTGCGCGATTCATGGCTGACTACAAGGGATATATATCGATTTTGAAATAACAGCGAATTGTGTGTATGAACGTGAGCTGTCTCTGTTAATCGACCTCTACACGGGAACATAATATCCCTTTCGTACTGAAAGTTTAATTGAACAGTAGGCAAGCCGTCCGTCCTAGACTATATCCCGGAAGCAAAATTGTTGCTGTTGTAAAAATATGGCATTTTTGTTAACAGATGCGAACACCAAGCTCAGTCAGAAGCAATAGTAAAGCAGAGATTAAATGGTTACGGATACTTCATAAAGTTTCAAAATTATTGTATATTCCCCAAACACTTTACAAATACACTAACCATTCATTTAAACAGTATTATAGATAACAATTTGGAGAAATATGTTATTTGCATTATATTTCAAGTAAGGAAAACAACCAACTGAATCAGCAAATAATGAAGGGAATATTTAACAAAGCGATGTACCAATGAATAATAAGAAAAGGGTTCTTCATGTCATTGAAAAAGTATAGAAACTTGTACAAAAATATTAATTATGTGTTTCCATGGTAGACGCACAGAAGTTGATTTTTAAAATAAAAGTAAAAAACAGATGTAATAATTGGTTTATCCTCAAGGAAGCAGATTGAAAAGTATAAATGTATTTATGATCCAGTACGAATCTTACAAACTTGGCATTGCCGACAGAACAAATAAAATCTAAATATCATACAGCCACCACAGTTATCTCCCACCCACCCCGACCCCTCCACCTCCCCAACACCAAACATTCATGCATTATGTCACTTTTCTAACGCAACAAATCTATCGTTAGTCAACCAGGAAGGTACAAAAAATACGCATGTGTTTAAACTGCAAAATAAAACGAAAAACCTATAACTTTGAAGTTGTTAAATATATTTGTTGCCAGTTTTGTATCATGATGGGTGAATAAAACTGTCCCACTCAACCCGCGTGTCGTTCATCAATTTTCTCAGTTTAGCACCACATTCTTCCAGCTCCACCCATGTCCATGTCATGCCCTAGGCATCGGTCTTAAATGAAGCATCCGTTTATAATGCTGACTAAATGTATAGAGTACTACAGGATATGGCGATAGTAGTGTAGTGGGGTAGTATAGCCCTCATCATGCCAAAGAAGGAAAATCAGCCTGGGGCACTATGGCCCCACGATTTATAGGCCCAGAAAATCAGCCTGGGCCACTATGGCTCCTATGGGAATTTTGTATTAGCACACGCTGGGCCTGTATAGTGCCAAGAGGAATGGAACAGGTAGGGTGACGTCACGGTACTGGACATTGGCAACAATGTAGCAAGGTAGTACTGTGACGTCATGCCACCTGTGTCATTCCTATACAAAGTGTGTAGAGACTGAGACAGACATATACTAATACAAGCCCGAGATTTATATATAAAGCATTACCTAGACCTGAAATTATGTTGACGGTGTTCATAAATTTGCATAATTATAATGATGCTATAAATAATTATAATCAAGGAAAAGACTAATGCCAAAATGGATGTGACTAAAAATAACGCTAAAATTACGAAATTGTCCCAGAATTTAACGGAGACTAAACATGTCCCTGAACATTAGGTTACATTTGTTTAGACTAAAAGTAGTACTAAAATTATGACATTCTCCCGGACTACAGTGGAGACTGAGAAAATCTGGAACATTAATATTCAAATGATTGTGACTAAAAGTAACGCTAAAATTACGAAATTTTTGTCCCAGAATTTAACGGAGACTGAACATATCCCAGAAGATTAAATTATATTTGTTTAGTTTAAAAGTAGTACTAAGATTACCAAAATGTCCCAAACTCTAGTGGAGACTGAGAAAAAGTCTGGAAGATTGTATTCAGATTGCCGTGACTTAAAATATTGCACTAAATTTCCGAAAATTTTAGTGGACTTGAATGGAAACTGATAACTAGCCAGATGTTTTGGTTGTCAGAAATGGCAAAGACAAAGTGTAGCACTAAATTCTGAAATTGCACCGGACTTTAGCGGAGACTGAAAATAATCCATAGATAAATTTTAAAAATGTTACCAAAACTTAATGTAGTACTGAAATTATTTAAACTCATACCGACTTTCGCGGAAACTGAAAAATTGTAAATAAAAAATTTAAATAAGCGATACTATAGCCACAATGGGAATTAGCATTACGGGACCCTACTTTTTCTACTATAGGGTCAAGATTTATAGCATCAATGGGAATTAGCATTACGGGACCCTACTTTGTACTATAGCGTCAAGATTTATAGCGTCAAATGGCACACCCTGGGACACTATAGCATCAATGGGAATTTTGTATGGGAACAATAGGAATGGAACAGGTAGGGTCACGTCACGGTACTGGACACTTGCAACAGAGAATAATGTTTTTGTGAGTTAAACATAAATTATACAAAAACTAAAAAATTTTTTAGGAAAGAAAAAGTAAATCTTTTTGAGGCAATGGATTGACCCATTACACATAAATTATACAACAACTAAAAAATTTTTAGGCAAGAGAGAGAAGACATCTTTCCGAGACATATGAGTGGCCCTGAATGGGGTCGTTTAGTTTTCTTCTACTTTCCTCCCTTCTTCTTCTCCACCAGCACCTCATCTTCTACAGTACATTTTTCTTCTTTTTCTCATCCTTTCATCTATTTATAGCTACAACCTGTGGAAAACCCAATTCTATATTTATAGCCTCAAAATTTCTAGCTTCAGTGACGTCACTGAACTGGCTGACCTGAATACGCGATACTGTAGGTAGGTAGGTAGGTGAATTGAATTTAATATGGATAAAGGAAGTTTTAGAGGGACAAAGACCAATGCACACAAAAGAAAAGGAGAAAGAAAAAACCAATATCTACTATCCACACTAACGAACGAGAATGCATTAAACACAGACCTATTTGCTATCCACACCAACGGACGCGAAAGCATAAAACATACACCTATTTACTATCCACACCAACGGACGCGAAAGCATAAAACATACACCTATTTACTATCCATACCAACGGACGAGAAAGCATAAAACACACCATACCTACTATCCACACCAACAAACGAGAATGCATTAAACAAACACCTATATACTATCCACACCAGCGAATGAGAATGCATAAAACACACCTATCTACTATCCACACAATCGGGATGAGAAGAAAAACACACACCCATATACTATCCACACCAACGAAGGAGAACGCATAAAACATACGCCTATTTATTATCCACACCAACGACCGAGAAAGCATGAAACACACCATACCTACAATCCACACCAACGAACGAGAATGCATAAAACACACACACCTATAAACTATCCACACCAACGAACGCGAAAGCATAAAACATACACCTATTTATTATCCACACCAACGAACGAGAAAGCATGAAACACACCATACCTACAATCCACACCAACGAACGAGAATGCATAAAACACACACCTATAAACTATCCACACCAACGGACGCGAAAGCATAAAACACACACCTATTTACTATCTTCACCAACGAACGCGAAAACATAAACATACACCTATTTACTACCCACACCAACGGACGAGAACGCATAAAACATACACCTATATACTATCCACACCAACGAAGGGGAATGCATAAAACACACACCTGTATACTATCCTCACCAACGAACGAGAAAGCATAAAACACACCTATCTACTATCCACACAATCAGGATGAGAAGAAAACACACACCCATATACTATCCACACCAACGAAGGAGAACGCATAAAACACACCTATTTGCTATCCACACCAACGAACGAGAAAGCATAAAACACATCATACCTACTATCCACACCAACCAAAGAGAAAGCATAAAACACACACCTACATATTATCCACATCAACGGACGAGAACGCATAAAACATACACCTATTTACTATCCACACCAACGGAAGCGAAAGCATAACACACACACCTATTTACTATCCTCACCAACGAACGAGAAAGCATAAACGTACACCTATTTACTATCCACACCACTAACGAGAACGCATAAAATAGACACCTATATACTATCCACACCAACGAAGGAGAATGCATAAAACACACACCTATATACTATCCACACCAACGAACGAGAAAGCATAAAACACACCTATCTACTATCCACACAATCGGGATGAGAAGAAAAACACACACCCATATACTATCCACGCCAACGAAGGAGAACGCATAAAACACACACCTATTTACTATCCAAACCAACGAATGAGAATGCATAAAACACACACCTA